>SJXQ01013027.1:821378-855744 GCA_006408695.1 Aepyceros melampus
GGAGAAGTTGGGGGAGGGGCCTCCAGGGGCAGGTGGGAAAGCCAGCCCTTGACCTCGTGTAAGTTCAAAGACAGAACGTGCAATACCATTCCTTGTTAAAAGCAACAGTTTTATTATGCAAAAACCAAAAAATTTAAGTGCGCTTCAGAAAATGTAGCCTCACCCAGAATCCATCACCCTTGCCCAATCTTCCAGATGTCTTTTGTACACATTAAAAAATTTATAATGCTTGAAATTTTTATACGTAGCTTTAAAAATAGCATTTGCAGGGGTTTTTGTATGATTATGAAAGCAATACATGATCATTTCAGGGAATTTGGGGATGAAAGGAAAACACAAAAGAAAAAAGTCACCTGTGATCCCTTCAAGCAGAGGCAATTCATGAAGCGACTTAGCAGCAGCAGCAGCATTTTGATCTAAATCCTTGTTGCCTCTTCCCTGTGCTGACATACCTCACACCTGCCATATACGTATTGCATTTTACGTTAAGTTGGGATCCTATGGTTCACGTTGATTTCACCGAGATCTCTTTGCTAAATGGAGCCTCGTGGAGCTTGTGCAAATCAATGGTTTATGTCCGGGTCACATGGTGACGATGACAGCTGACTCCACAGCGGCACGCGTGCCAGACATGTTTCCAGGGAGATTCTGACTGGCCCTTGGTTTGTGTGTGTTTTTTTGTTTGTTTGCTTGCTTGTTTTATTTTGCTTTAAATTTATTTTGGCCGCACTGGGTCTTCATTGCTGTGTGCAGGCTCCTCTAGTTGGGGCACTCAGTCTCTAGATCACATGGGCTCAGTAGTCACAACCCGAGAGCCTAGCTGGGGCTTGTGGGATCTTAGTTCCCCAACTAGGGATGGAATCCGGGCCCCCTGCACTAGGAGCATGGAGTCTCATCCAGTGGCCCACCAGAGAAGTCCCTGGGTCCTCAGTTTGAAATGAGCCAGGGAAGGAGGCCACGGTCTCCTCCCAGGCAACCAACTACAAAGCCCCGTCCCCAGCCTGCAGTTTCCACTCCCACCCGGTGTCTTCTCCACTCAGCACCCAGAGGATGAATAAGATTGTATCAGCCCTCCACTCATTCCCATCACCCCCCGCCCTGCCCCCCAACACACAGCTTCACACAGTCACACTCAGAACGTAGAGTCCTGGCCTGGCCTGCTGGATGGCCCATTTCTCCAGCCTCATTTCCATCTCCATGCTCCAGCCCCACTCCCCTCCCTGGTGCTCCTGAGAGGCATTCCTGCCCCAGGGCCTTTGCACCTGCTGTTCCCGGTGCCACAGTGCTTTCCCTCTGCCTCATCTCATGGCTCTGTCCTTCCCTTCACTCAGATCTCTGCTCAAAGTTCATCTCAGAGAATCCTTCCCTGGCCACCTCTCCAGCACAGCGGGCCCATCCCATCCGTCTCTCTGTGCCCTGGTGGAGGTTTCCTGTGGCTCTGACCATGGCCTGATATTACACTTTGGCTTGTCTGCTTCCCTCATTGGCACAGCCTGCCATGAAGGCCCGAACCTCACATGTCAGAGCCAGACTAGGATGAGGTGAGTGAGGCGCTTGCCTCAGGGGCAAAACTTACAGGGCATCTCAAACCCCAAAAATCAAGATAAATCTTTTTTTCTCTCCACACTCAAAGGCATGTGGGATATTAGTCCTCCAGTCAGGAAACGAACCTGCATTGAAAGTGCGGAGTCTTCACCAATGGACCACCAGGGAAGTCCCAAGAGAAATCAAATTTTAATACTTTTTTTTTTTTTTGGCCATGCCCCTCGATTTGCGGGATCTTGTTGCTTGACCAGGGACTGAACCCTTGTCCTCAGAAGTGAGAGCGCAAAGTCCTCTGGACCACCAGGAGAGTCCCCCCTGCAATATATATATATATACTTTTAGATAGAAGTTAATGTCCACAAAATCCGTGATGGAAAAAAAATCAACATTTTTAATGAAGACAGGATCCATTTTTCCTGCCCTTCTGTCCTGTTTAGAGCCGTCCAGCCACAGCTGACTCTGGGAAACATTCCTGAATGAATTAAGAACAGCCGGGGAGAAACAGAGTCGGGTGGAAGCGAAAGACCAGAGGCAGGTGCACAGAGGAAGGACAGAGAGGAGGGGCCGCCCTCAGAGGGGCCAGGCTGGGAGTCCGGAGGAGCCCCCTGCCGGGAACGCAGCTGGGGAAAGAGGTTAGATGGAGTCCTGAGAACCAGGCAGGGATGAGAGGCAGGGAGTTTGTTACTCGAAAACTGGGCTCGACTTGGTGGACGTTGAGCCAAGAGACACAGTCAAGCCAAACAGCGGGAGAAGGAAGCATTTATTACTTGCAACAAGTAAGAAACACTGGGGAATCTTTCTCAAAGCAGCGAAAATTGGGACTTTTTTAAGCTAAGGATATGCGCGTATTCATGAAGGGGGTTGGGTGTATGTATATTCGTGAAGGGTGGGGTTGAGTAGTGTATGTATATTCGTGAAGGGGTGGAGTTGAGTGGTGTATGTATATTCATGAAGGGGTGGGGTTGCGTGATGTATGTATATTCATGAAGGGGTGGAGCAGAGAAAAATGAGCGCATCGAATTGGGGTAAAGGTCAACAGAGACCAAACTTTAGCTGATTGAAGTCATGAGGGTCAGAAAAGGTCACCAGCATCATTCTTGAGGTTCTGGTTGACCTCGTAGCTGAGGGGTTTAAATTCTACAAAACAGCTCAAGAAAGGGCTCCAAGCTAATCTTTACCATTGAAACAAAACCCGAAGTCTTTACAACTGATTTATTATCTGTGTTATTATTACTTCTCTTGCCTGATAACATTTTTTTTTTTTTTTTGGCTGCATTGGGTCCTAGTTGTGGCAGGCAGGATATAGCTCCTGGACCAGGAATCAAACCTGGGCCCCTTGCATTGGGTGTGCAGAGTCTCAACCTCTGAACCACCAGGGCAGTCCCTTGCCTGCATTCTTTTCTCTTAAAATCACTAGTTACTGAAACCTGTTCGGCAAGCACTGTGGTCAGGCTTAGATCACAAAATGACTTTTCAGCTAAAAATACCATCTATTCCGTCAAGAAAGCCATGCCTGGTTCCGGGACCCCCTACCCTATCTACTAATAAGTTGGGCTTCTTAAAGGAGTGCAAGAAGCTCTGACAAGGAGAGTCAGAGCAAGAGCTGGTGGTGTGGTTTTGGTGGTTTTTGTTATAGAACTTGCATAACTCAATGTGTTGCTTTCCTGGGCTGCTAGAACAAATGACCCCAAACTGGGTGACTTAAAAAAGCAGAAACTTTCCTGCTTCTCTCACAGTCTGGAGGCCAGAAGTCCAAAATGAAGGTGTGGGCAGGGCTGCACACCGCTCTGATGGCTCAAGGGAGAATCCAGGTTTTTGTTGCTGCTGCTCAGTTACCCAGGCGTGACCGACTGTTTGTGACCCCGTGGACTGCAGCATGCCAGGCCTTCCTGTCCCTCACCATCTCCCGGAGTTTGCCCAAGTTCATTTCCATTGCATCGGTGATACTGTCCAGCCATCTCATCCTCTGACGCTTTCTTTTCTTTCCGCCCTCGATCTTTCCCAGCATCAGGGACTTTTCCAGTGAGTTGACTGTTCTCATCAGATGACCATAATACTGGCGCTTCAGCCTCAGCATCAGTCCTTCCAGTGAATATTCAGGGTTATCTCCTTTAAGATTGACTGGTTTGATCTCCTGGCTGTCCAAGGGAATTTCAGGAGTCTTCTCCAGCACCACAGTTCAAAGGCATCAATTCTTTGGTGTTCTGCCTTCTTTACAGTCCAGCTCTCACAACTGTGTGTGACCACTGGGAAGACCATAGCATTGACTTTGCAAACCTTTGTCGGCAGAGGAATGTCTCTGCTTTACAACTCATTGTCTACGTTTGTCATGGCTTTCCTGCCAGGAAGCAGTTGCCTTTTGATTTCATGGCTGCAGTCACCATCTGCAATGATTTTGGAGCCAGGATATAGGGTCCCCTCCAAAAATTCATATGTTGAAACCTGACCCCCAGCTGCTGGTACTCGGAGGTGGGGCCTTTGGGAGGTGATTGGTCATGAGGGTGGAGCCATTGTGATGAGACTAGTGTCTTTATCAGAGGGATCCAGAAGCTCCCTTGTCCCTTCTGCCCTGTCACCTGCTACAGCCTGTCTCAGCCCAGCGACACTTTCTTAATCATGTGGCCCCAGTTCAGACCTAGATGAGTCCTGAGATGTCACAGAAGAAGCAGCTGATGGCCGGGGAGGGAGGGGAGTTGGTTAATGAAGTGGATTAGGGACCTTGGATCTGAGAGTGAGGGGAGCTGGAGGGAGATAGCAAGTGTTTGCAGACGTCATGTGCTCAGCTTCTTCGGATAGCGTGCAGGGCCCTGTGGGCTTCTGGACACAAGGCCTTTCTGTGTTCCCCCATTTCTTTGATTCCAGGAAACTGCCTTTAATCAGCCTCCATGATCTTTCTTGAGTTCCAATGGGCAGATTCAAGCAGAGGAGAGGATGGGAGATCAAGGAGAAACAGTCAAGAGCAGCCTTGGGGCAAGATCCTGTTTCTTCATTAAGGGACACATACAACAATGTCTTTGAGCTGCTTTGCAGATACTAAACCCCTCTCCAGGTGAGAGAAGTCCATGATTAAAGAAGTCATGCGCTGCCCACATGTACAGAACCCCCAACCAATTGGACCCAAAGGTTGATGATGCTGACTCCTACTTACCTCACCACCAATCCATCAGGAGAATGTCCACAAGCTGATCATGCCCTTTTGGGGCGATTAAAATAAAGCTTCTCAGTGTGTCCAACTTGGGATACATGGGGACACATGAGTCCATTGTGTCCCCCTTCGCCTGGCAAAGCAATAAAGCTATCCTTTTTTATATCACCCAAAACTCTGTCTCCAAGATTCGATTTGGAACCAGTGTACAGAGAAGCGGAGCTTTCAGCATCACTTCTTGTTCTTGTTCTTCTTTTAATATTTATGTATTTATTTGGCTGCACCGGGTCTCAGTTGCAGCATGCAGGATCTAGTTCCATGACCAGGGATCGAACCTGGGAACCCTGCATTGAGAGCATGGAGTCTTAGCCACTGGACCCCCAGGGAAGTCCCCATGTGCTCAGTTTCTTATTCCTAGACGAGATCTGGGCTGATAGTGAGGGGATCCAGGTGTTTACGCACGCGCGCGCACACACACCTGTTAGCTAAACAAACTCATGCTTGAGGCGTTATTTTGCAACTTGCTTTTTCACTTGAACATCTTCCTATGTGTTGCGGATGGTCTTCGTCCATTCAAGCTGTTATAACAAAATGCCATATAGACTGGCTGGCTTATAACAAAATGCCATATAGACTGGCTGGCTTATAAGCAGCAAAAAGTTACTGCCTACAGTTCTGGAGGCTAGAGGTCTCACATCAGGTGCCAGGTTCTGGAAAGAGCCCTCTCTGGGCTGAGAAGTTGGCAACTTTCTCATTGTATCCTATTGTGGCAGAGGGGCAGGGGAACTCAGGGTGGGGGGGGTGGGGGTTCTTTTTGTATGTGTTTATCTGTTTGGTTGTGTCAGGCCTTAGTTCCAGCCCATAGGATCTTTCATTGCCGCGTGCACGCTTTTTGCTGGCTGTGGCACACGGACTTAGTTGCCCCATGTCACATGGGATCCTAGCTCATAATCCAACCCCAGGTCGAACACACATTCTCTGCATTGGAAGGCCGATTCTAAATCGCTGGACCACAAGGGAAGCCCTCTTAATACAAGGGCACTAACCCCATGCATAGCGCTTCCCTGGTGGCTCCGTGGCAAAGAACTCGCCTGCCAGTGCACGAGACAGCAGTTTGATCCCTGGGTCAGGAAGATCCCCTGGAGAAGGAAGATTCTTGCCTGGAGAATCCCATGGATGGAGAAGCCTGGCGGTTCACAGTCCTGGGGGTCTCAGAAGAGTCAGACAGGACTTAGCAACTAAACAGCAACAATCCCATGCATGAGAGCTCTGCTTTCATGACTTAATTATTTTTAAAAAGCCCCACCTCCAAAGCCTCTCCTTAGGAGTCACGTTTCAATATATGAATGGGGGAGGTGCAGACAATTATCTACAGCAGAAATCTTTTCGGCTCAGTGGATGGAGCCCAGCCACATTCTTTAAGAATGCTATTCGGTACTTGCTGTGTGGATGTGTTTTAGGAAAAACTTACTCGCTGTCTCCTTCTGCTTACGCTTGCAACAGTTCTGACGCCAGATGTGTGGGTTTTCACACCAGGCAATTCTGACCCTAAAGGCCTGGGTTAGCGGAGACCTCATAGCTTCAAAGTCCCAGCCCCACAAGACTGTAAGCCATGGGTCCATAGGTTATCTACAAATTCTGTCTGACTCAGCTACCAATCAGAGGCTCCAAGGACTCCCTCTTTGGGTTTGATAATTTGTTGGAGGGTCATAGAACCCAGGAAAAGGGTTTACAAACTGTTGCTAGTTAATTAGAAAGGATACATTTTTTTTTTCATTTTAATTTTCACTTTTTTTTTACCATTGGAGTATAATTAGCCCCTGGGACACTGGACACCCAAACTTTCCCGGAGGAGCAGGTGATCAGGCCTTGATGGGGGCTCATGGTAGAAGTGGCTCATGATGTTGACCTCGCAAACAAAGAATAAAATCACAATGACCTTTGAGACTGACCAAATTGTCCAAGCGACATTCTGTTTTGCTGAAGGTGGCTACCTTCTCAAGGCTACAAGACCACTGGATTCCAGACCTCCAGCTATGTGACTGCAGGACTCAGCCACAGGCTAAAAATTAACCATCCTTTCAGAGCATTCTTCATTGGCAGGATATAAGAAAGATCCCGTCAGAAAGGGAGGACACTGGTTCTCTTTAAGGGCCAGTCACCCTCTTGTTTTCCCTCTAATAAATTTCCTTTTCTTGCCTGACTTCCCAGTTCGCTCTGTTTTTCTTCACCCTTGCCTTCCATTCTGGGAGAGGAGATCCACCAACAGCGTGGGCTCCTCTCGCGAGCCCACCTCCGGGGGTCCCTCCCTTGGACCTTGCCGCGAACCCGGGACAAGCTCCAGGACAGGACTCTCCACTTGCCTTGCTGGACTGACAGCCACTCTCAGGCCCACATTTCATCCCTCAGTTGCAAGGGTGAGTGCAATCCCGTTGTCTCGTGTTCTCTCTCTCTCCCCCACCCCCTTCTCATTTCCAAGTCCTAGAGCTAGGCGGGAGGAGCCCCATGGACCTCACTTTGAAATAGGGGACGCCTATTTCAAAGCAGACTATTATTCCTCCCTGAGAAGGTCCTGAGAACAGAGACACCTTTTCCCTGGGCCCTTTCTCCTCGCTTTCTCTCGCCCTCCTCTAACCTCCCTATTCGGCTACAACAGGAAATTCTCAATCCCAGCCCTCAAGGATTATTCCTCTAGGATGCTTTCTCTGAAACCTAAAGGCCTTGGGCTTCCAATGGGAGATAAGACCAAAAAGCCTTATTTACTGTTCTAACACTGGCCGCAATACAGACTTGATAACAGGTCCCAACAGCCAGAAAGTGGAACTCCTGATTATAATACCCTACGGGACCTCAAAAACTTCTGCAAGTGATCAGAGACCCCTTCTGTTCAGGCTTTCTTCGCTCTCTCCGCTCTGGACCCTCTCTCTGTGAATCCTGTTCTACTCCTCAAATACTCTCAGCCTACTCTGGGCCACATCCTCCACATAGTGTCTCCCGATCCCTGTTCAGACTTTTCTTCTTCCTTCGACCTTTCCGACCTTTCCGACCACAGCCCACCCCCTGTCGCTCCCAATCCCCTTGTAGCCGCTCCAGATCCAGTTCCACAACCTCCAGCTTATGCCCTCTTCTCCCTCCCTCTTTCTCCAGCACAGGCCGCCACCGCTCCCGAACCCCCTCCCCTGCCTGTTCCAAAGGCAAGCTCTGAGACCCCAGCCCCACTCTCTACCCCGAGGGTCCCAAGGCTCTACCCTAACCTCCCTAGATCCCCTCCCTGTAGCTTGTCCTGAACAACGTTAAAACAGGAAACTTGCAGGACCCCGTTCCGTCCCCTGCCCAACTCCTCTTTTCCTGGAAGCAGCTGGAGCAGAAGGCTTTGTTAGGGTTCCTGTCCCAGCCTCCCTCACCGATCTATTGCAAATCAAAAAGCGTCTTGGCTCCTTCTCCTCAGACCCAGATAATTATCTAGAAGAATTCAAGTATCTTACCAGTCCTATGACTTAACCTGGCATGATATTTACATCATCCTTTCCTCCACTTTCCTCCCAGAAGAGAAGGAACAAGTATGGCAAACCTCTCAGGTGCAAGCTGATGAGATACACAGGACTGACGACACGAAGCCCATAGGAGCCATGGCTTTCGCACCCCAGAGGTGATCCCAACTGGGATTATCAAGCAGAGAGACCTGGGCCAGCAGCCTGTCATCACGTGGTTGCTTGCCTCATTGTGGGCCTTCAAAAGGCAGAACATAAAGCCATCATCTTTGATAAGCTCTGGCTAATAACTCAAGGGCTAGACGAAAACCCGGCACAATTTCTAGCCAGGCTAACAGAAGCCCTACAAAAATATACAAGATTTGATCCCACTTCAGCAGAGGGCAACCATTGTCCTTAACACCCATTTTATCTCCCAATCGTCCCCAGACATCTGAAAGAAACTAAAAAAGGCAGAAAGGCCTCAAACCCCTCAACAAGATCTTTTAAATTTAGCCTTTAAGATTTTCAATAATCGGGAAAAACAGGCAAAGCTAGAGAAGGCCCAACAAGATCAGGCCAGATATTACCTTTTAGCCACTGCCCTATATGGCTCCAAATTTCCATCAACCAACAAAGGCAGGAAGCCATGTGGGCCCTGCCTCAAATGCGGCAAAGAAGGCCACCCAGCCCACTTGTGCCTAAAGCCAAGGCCTCTCCAGGCCCGTGTCCCAGCTGTGGCATAAAGGGGCATTGGAAGGTCAGCTGCCCAAATCCCGCTTAGGGATCTGGACATCCCCTCCTGGTCCCAAGCAGCAGTCCTCTGACCCAGCTCTGCCCAGCCTCCTCAGACTCGCCCTTGAAGATTAGAGGTGCCCAGGGCTCCAGGCCCCGACTCTCGCCACCTCCAAGGAGCCCAGGGTAACTCTCACAGTGGCAGGTAAGCTGATCTCTTTTCTCATCGACACAGGGGCCACTTACTCTGCTATGCCTGCCTACTCCGGAAAAACCAAGGTCTCCCAGGTCTCTGTTATGGGGTTGAGGTTTTAATATCTATACCACGAATAACCGAGCCTCTACCTTGCACACTTCAAGATACCCCATTTTTGCATTCTTTTCCCCTGATGCCCCACTCCTATTCTTGGAAGAGACCTTCTCACAAAATTCAAAGCTTCTATTGCCATCCCAACGCACCTTCCAATCTAGCCTGGTTACTGCTCCTTAACATCCACCACCTCTGCAACAACAGGCTCCTTTCTGTTTTCCTAGACAAAACCTCTGTAAACAATTCTCACCGTCAACTAGGAACTATAGCACCGCACCCCTGTAATTACACTTCCCATCTCTCCTTCCCTTGAGGCCGATCGGTCTACCACGACTCAAGAACTGCAGGACATTCTTTTGCTTTCTCAGGGAGACTTCCTTCTACGCCTCTTGTAGGGGCTACGCTGGCGAGTTCACTGTCAGTTTCAGAGACTACTAACAAGTTCCCAGAAAGACTCCTATTTGCTACCGATTTCAGCTGTTGTCTTCTTACTGCTGGAATGTTTTTCTTATGTGGAGCCACCGCCTATTTATGTTTTCCCACTAGGACAGGAACATACACCCTGGTATATCTGACCCCAGATACTTCTATTGCCCCTAACAATCAGTTCAGTTCAGTTCAGTCGCTCAGTCGTGTCCGACTCTTTGCGACCCCATGAATCGCAATACGCCAGGCCTCCCTGTCCATCACCAACTCCTGGAGTTCACTCAGACTCACGTACACTGAGTCTGTGATGCCATCCAGCCATCTCATCCTCTGTCGTCCCCTTCTCCTCCTGCCCCCAATCCCTCCCAGCATCAGGGTCTTTTCCAATGAGTCAACTCTTTGCATAAGGTGGCCAAAGTACTGGAGCTTCAGTTTTAGCATCATTCCTTCCAAAGAACACCCAGGGTTGATCTCCTTCAGAATGGACTGGTTGGATCCATTCCTTGCAGTCCAAGGGACTCTCAAGACTCTTCTCCAACACCACAGTTCAAAAGCATCCATTCTTCGGTGCTCAGCCTTCTTCACAGTCCAACTCTCACATCCATACATGACCACAGGAAAAACCATAGCCTTGACTAGACGGACCTTAGTCGGCAAAGTAATGTCTCTGCTTTTGAATATACTATCTAGGTTGGTCATAACTTTTCTTCCAAGGAGTAAGCGCCTTTTAATTTCATGGCTGCAGTCACCATCTGCAGTGATTTTGGAGCCCAAAAAAACAAAGTCTGACACTGTTTCTACTGTTTCCCCATCTATTTCCCATGAAGTGATGGGGCCAGATGCCATGATCTTCGTTTTCTGAATGTTGAGCTTTAAGCCAACTTTTTCACTCTCCTCTTTCACTTTCAACAAGAGGCTTTTTAGCTCCTCCTCACTTTCTGCCATAAGGGTGGTGTCATCTGCATATCTGAGGTTATTGATATTTCTCCCAGCAATCTTGATTCCAGCTTGTGTTTCTTCCAGTCCAGCGTTTCTCATGATGTACTCTGCATATAAGTTAAATAAGCAGGGTGACAATATACAGCCTTGACGTACTCCTTTTCCTATTTGGAACCAGTCTGTTGTTCCATGTCCAGTTCTAACTGTTGCTTCCTGACCTGCATACAGATTTCTCAAGAGGCAGGTCAGGTGGTCTGGTATTCCCATCTCTTTCAGAATTTTCCACAGTTGATTGTGATCCACACAGTCAAAGGCTTTGGCATAGTCAATAAAGCAGAAATAGATGTTTTTCTGGAACTCTCTTGCTTTTTCCGTGATCCAGCGGATGTTGGCAATTTGATCTCTGGTTCCTCTGCCTTTTCTAAAACCAGCTTGAACATCAGGGAGTTCACGGTTCACGTATTGCTGAAGTCTGGCTTGGAGAATTTTGAGCATTACTTTACTAGCATGTGAGATGAGTGCAATGGTGCGGTAGTTTGAGCATTCTTTGGCATTGCCTTTCTTTGGAATTGGAATGAAAACTGACCTTTTCCAGTCCTGTGGCCACTGCTGAGTAGACCCTCCATATCGCGCTAACTCATAACTGACCCCAGACGGACACTTCAATTCATTTCTCTATTGATCAGTTTAGGAACAGCGGCTGGGATTGGGACAGAGACCACAGGACTCACAACCTCTTTAAATTATTACCAAAGCCTTTCTAAAGACCTCACTGAGAGCCTAGAAGAAATAGCTACCAGCCTTATCATTATCCAAAACCAGCTAGATTCTCTGGCAGCCGTGGTCCTCCAAAACAGAAGGGAGTTAGACCTTCTAATGTCAGAAAAAGGGGGCCTGTGTCTGTTTTTGGAGGAAACTTGCTGCTTCTACACCAACAAATCAGGCGTTATAACGGAAGCTGGAAGAAATCCAACAAACAGGCCTCAAGAATATGTCACCACCTCAGGAATTCATGGGGAAACTGGCTGAACAATTGGAATTGGATGCCCTGGGTCCTGCGTTTTCTAGGCCCTCTCCTTCTACTGCTGCTAAGTCACTTCAGTCGTGTCCGACTCTGCAACCCCATAGATGGCAGTCCACCAGGCTCTGCCATCCCTGGGATTCTCCAGGCAAGAACACTGGAGTGGGTTGCCATTTCCTTCTCCAATGCATGAAAGTGAAAAGTGAAAGTGAAAAGTGAAAATGAAGTCGTTCAGTCATGCCCGACTCTTAGCGACCCCATGGACTGAATCCTTATTCTAACTTTCAGCCCATGTTTAATGGGTCTTTTTTCAAAATTTCTTCAGGATTGCTTACAAGGCTTCACCAACCGAACTATCCACAAGCTACTTCTAACTCACTTAAATAAAATCTTCGACCCCACACAGATCCCCTTGACCCACATTCCAGCGTTTTCTTATTCACCCCCACGATACCCCTTCCCGAAGGAAGCAGTTACAGAAGATTGACCTTTGGCCCTTATCCTAAATCAAAAAGGCTGGAATGATAGGGTCTACACGGGCGCTCATTGTTAAAATGGTTCATTATGTTGACCTCGCAAACAAAGAATAAACTCACAGTGACGCTCGAGACTGACCAAATTGCCCAAGTGACTTTCTGTTTTCTCACTGGTGTCTACCTTCTGAAAGGTACGAGACCACCAGATTCCAGACCTTCGGCTACATGACCACAGGACTCAGCTACAGGCTAAAAATTAACCATCTCTCCAGAGAATTCGTCATTGCGGGGTGTAAGAAAGACCCCGTCAGAAAGGGAGGACACTGGTTCTTCCCAAGGGCCAATCACCCTCTCATTTTCCCTCTAGTAAGTTTCCTTTTCTTGCCTGACTGCCCACCTCACTCTCTTTTTCTCTGCACTCGCCTTACAGCAGGCAGTTCTCGGGGTGCCAGGGGTCTTGGCAAGGAGAAGAATTACCTAGGCTTTAGCATCTTACCGACACTCACAAACCCTCTTAAGAGGTGCACCTGAGGCCTTCTGCTTGTAAACTTTAACGGGGGCGACTGCCAAGTGTATACAGACGAAAGGAAATCCCCCTGCGTCCTTTTGACCACAGGTGGCATCCCTTAGTGCAGTACCCCTTAGTGACACTAGGTGGCAACCCTGCACCATCAATGCCAGCAGCAAGCGGAGGGAGATGCTGGTTCCCTTCTCTGGAAAACGCCTCAGTTTCACCCACCCAAGCCCATTCTTTCCTAACTTTGTCCTATGGAGTCCGTGGGTGAGGGGAGGTAAACCTGGAGCATAAATGGAAAGGAACTCTAGGGTCTTGTGTTGACTAAATTCTGAAGAGAGAGGATGACTTTCTCAACAAACCCCACCATTTGGGTCTCCAGGTTCCACCCTGCTCCAGTCCCTGGACTCTTAGCAGCCTCTTCAGTGGCCTCTCCATCTTCATCCAAACCAGTCTGTTACTGTGTGGTCCTGGAAAGAGCTGGAAAGAGTGTAGGAGTTGGGTCCAGCACTCTCTTCTGGGCTCCATCAGCCGTGTGACCTTAGGCACAGCCCTAAACCTCTTTGAACCTCAACAAGAAAGTGGACATATCCCTTCACGCAACTTCATTGTGTTCTAAAAAAAAATTAGAGGGAGGGGATATATGTATACATATTGCTGATTCATTTCCTTGTACAGCAGATTAACATAGCACTGTAAAGCAATTAACATGTGTCAGTCGTTCACCATGTCTGACGCTCTTTGAGACCCCATGGTCTGTAGCCATGGCGCCTCTGTGGAATTCTCCGGGCAAGAATACTGGAGTGGGTTGCCATTCCCTTCTCCAGGGGCTCTTCCTGACCCAGGGATTGAACCTGGGTCTCCGGTACTGTAGGCAGATTCTTTACTGCCTGAGTCACCAGGGAAGTAATTATACTCCAATAAAATAAAAATAAATGAGCCTGTAGGAAGAAAAAGAAATTTAGTTTAAATCCTAGCTATGACTAACAAAGAAATTGCTAATATTTTACTCCCCAGGAAAGGTATGTCATCAGAGCTTTTTGGAGTTTGTGAACTGATGACTTCAAGGTCTTTTGTCCTTCTTTCCCAAGGGTCATGATGTCTCATCTCCTTGATCTGAATGTCACGAGGGAGACTTGGGATTGCTCAGACATGAAAGGAAGCCCGTCAGTCTGCTGGGTTGGGGAACCAGTTGGTGGTTTCTCCTCTCTGCTGCCTTCCTGCTAAGCAGTGCGTACAAAGGGCAAAGCTTCTCATTTTAAAACTGAGTGTGTGGTCTTTACTCACAAAGCCTGTTTCCTCGTTGTAAAACTCACCCTGACTTACCTTGCAGGATCGCTGTCGAGACTGAAAAATGTAAACATGTCTGACAAAGCCCCCTTTCACAGAGGGCTATGTGGGTATAAAATAGTAGAATTTCTCAATTAAAAAAAAAACCCTCCCCTGGGACTTCCTTGAAAGTCCAGTGGTTAAGACTCCACGCTTCCAGTGCAGGGGCGTGGGTTTGATCCCTGGTAGGGGAAAGATCCCACATGCTTCACAGCACAGCCAAAAAAATAAAAAATAAACCAACCTCCATTACTTACAAGATAAAATAAAAACACTTTATCCTGATCCATCAGAGTCTCCAGCACATGCCCACCTGCCTGCCCAGTCTTGCTGCTGTCCATCATCCTCCCAACACATCCTGTGATGCAGTCCACCCCAGAAACCAGAAGTTTCCCCCTAGAATCACCCCTGTGTTTTCCTGCTTGTTCATTCCACCTGGAATGCCCTTTCCTCATTCCTCCCTATCAAGATCTTTCCTGTATCTTTAGGCGTATTAAAAGAAAAGCTTAGACTGTGCTTTTTGGTTAGTTAGGAAAGTAATGCATGCATATGATATGAAATGAAAAACAAGTCTCTGTTTTTCTCCTCTTAATTCCTATCCCTCAAATGCAAGGTCACTCCACAAACACAATCCCAGAAGTTTATGTGGATCTGCCAGCATATATATGTACATTCTCTTTAAATGTAGACTAACAGAATTATCGCTTCCCTGGTAGTTCAGCAGTAAAGAATCCACCTGCCAATGCAAGAGATGCAAGAGACTTGTGTTTGATTGATCCCTGGGTCTGGAAGATCTCCTGGAGAAGGAAATGGCAACCCACTCTCGTATTCTTGCCTGGGAACCTGCCATGGACAGAGGAACCTGGCGGGCTACAGTCCATGGGATCGCAAAAGAGTTCGACATGACTTAGTGACTTTTTCCACAACAAAAAATGGAATCATACTTACATATTAAATATGTAAGTATGACTACACTTATATATATACATGTAACTTGGATGTATTCCAAATCAACATAGAGAGAGGTGGGCTCCCTACTTTTAACAACTGGGTGAGGGGCTTCCCTGGCAGTCCAGTGGTTAAGACACTGCGCTTGCAATGCAGGGGTCACCGGTTCTGGTTGGGGACTAACATCCTACATGTTATGCGGTGTGACTTGGGGGGGAGAAAAGCAAACAATTGAAAAGATCAGGAAAAAAATAACTGGGTGACATTAGTACAAATTACCCCCCTGTTCTGTTTAACAGCCTTCTCTCCAACAGGTGCTTGCTGTTGGAGCCAGTGGTGTGATGAGTATCCCCGCGCCATGTGGCCAGGCAGTGTGCCATGTTCCCATGGGGCGCATCCATGATGCCAACCTCCACCGGAATCCTTCCCCTCCTGGGGCTCCTGCAGAACTTTCCTTGGAGTTCCTGGACTGAGCATTTACCAGAAGCTACAGTCAGATGGTGACTAGGTTCAGATACCAGTTGCTCCGTCAATATCTCTCCCTGCGTCAGTGTTCTCATCCCTACAAAGGAGACAATAATCATGGTACCACTTCTGGAATTGTCTTGAGTATTACATGCAATAACGTGTTATAGCCCCTGGATCAGGAGAAGGACTCAGGATGGCTGGCTGCCCTCTCCTTCCCCCTCTGATATCCCATCTACCCTATGGAGTGCCAAGCTTTGCACGTGGGCCCTGGTCTAGTCTAGTCTTCACCCCGCAGCTTCCCTGGATGTGGATGTGGTGGGTGCGTAATAAATAAATGGCCCCTGCATGTGCCATGAGGAGCAACCCTCCAGCTTTGGCCTGACTCTGACTCCGCTAGGCCTGAGGAATGGGGAGGAGTAGAGGTGCCTTTATCTGGATGGTCCACAGCACCCCTGAGTCCCTCCCCCTCTTTCCTTACCATCCACCCCCAACTGAGTCAGTGATAAATAGCAGGAAGGTGAGGGTCAGGAGCTTCATAAAAAGCCAAGGCCCTGGCCCACCCTGGGACCAACATCACTGTCTGATTCTGGTCCCCACAAGGACCAGACACCGTCTGCCTCCCCCACCCCTGGCCGGTGTCTCACTTCAAAACTTGGCTCCTCTGGACCAGCCATGTCTCTCCAAGGGGTGGGTTTGGGGGGAATAAGAGCCTGCTCAGGGCTGAGAAAGGGGCATTTGGACACGGAAGCTCACCCCAGATCTCACCACCGCTCCTGAGCCCCCCACCAATGATTTACTCGTCTAGTCTACAGCAGGAGGCCAGGCCAGAACATCAGCATCTGGAGGAGGGAGCAGGGGCACCTGGGCAGCTAGACCCCAACCAAGGGGCGGGAAGGCCAGGACGGAGTGACTGGGCGCCAGCAGGGCGCCAGTCGGGGCCGCACACACCTGGGCGATCAGTTAGCTGGGTCCTGACGATAGATGCCTCTGGGAAGGGAAGGTGCAGGGGTTTGGGCCCAGCTGCAGGGCACATGCTTGAGACGCCCTGCAGGAGTGGGCACCTGGGGCCGAGGAGACTCTGCCTGCCCCCACCCCAGTGGAGTTACAGGGCCAGGGGCGAGGCTGCAGCAGATGAGGGAGGCTAGGAATCAAAGCTGAGATCCTCTGGGCTGAAAGCAAGTAGAGAGACTGGCTCAAAGTTGAGGAGACACTGAGGTCCTCCTGTGGTAACAGTAACAGCACTAGCAGTTAACAATAGCAGCTGCTCACAATTATGAGCATGTGCCTCCTGCCCTTCAAGGGGCTTCTTACAAGAGACAGGGCCTATTTTTCAGTTCAGTTCAGTCACTCAGTTGTGTCTGACTCTTTGTGACCCCATGAACTGTAGCACGCCAGGGTTCCCTGTCCATCACCAGCTCCCAGAGCTTGCTCAAATTCATGTCCATTGCATCGGTGATGCCATCCAACCATCTCATTCTCTGTCCTCCCCTTCTCTTCCTGCCTTCAATCTTTCCCAGCATCAGAGTTTTTTCCAATGAGTCAGTTCTTTGCATCAAGTCCCCAAAGTATTGGAGCTTCAGCTTCAGCATCAGTCCTATTTTTTAACAGGGCCTATTTTTACCTCCATTTTTATTTGTTTATTTATGCAGGATCTTAGTTCCCTGGCCAGGGATCGAACTATGCTCCCAGCAGTGGAAGCGCAGAGTCCTAACCACTGGACTGCTGGGAAATTCCTTTTACTCCCATTTTATTTATTTATTTATTTTTTAAATGAATTATTTATTTAATTCAATTATTTGGTTGCACCAGGTCATGCTGTGGCGTGTGGGATCTAGTTCCCTGACCAGGGATTGAACCTGAGCCCCCTGCCTTGAGAACACAGAGTCTTAGCCACTGGACCACCAGGGAAGTCCCTTATCCCCATTTTAAAGAGAAGGAAGCCACAGGCTCAGGGAGGTTGAAGGATCTGAGGTACAGTGGCAAGCCCAGGATCTGAGGTTTCTGTGGCGGTAGAGATACCACCACCAGCGGTTTCACAGGTAAGAAGGTGGGACCAGGGTGTCTACTATGTTGAGAACAGGTTCAGACAGGTTCCGCGGCCCGGAGGCTGACCCCGCAGTCCATTCTCCAGATCTTGAGTGCTTTCCTCGGACGCAGGCACCCGTGAGAACCAAGGTCCTGCCCTGTTAGGAAGGTTCCGTGTTATTGGGCCAGAGGCCACACGGGTTTGTGTTTTTTAACTGGGTCTCCCCTAAAGGAGATTCCTGGAACTTTACCAGAGACCCCGCCGCCACACAGGCACTCAGTGAGGGCTTCTCCCAGGAGCAAACCCTAGGTCCCCTTCTGTCCTCGGCTCCAGGCCTGGACGCAGTGCCGGGGGCGAGTGGGCGGGGGAAGCTGAGTAAGACCGGGGCTCGGCCCGGCCGGGAGCCTTCGCGGCGGCAGGATGCGGGGGAGGGCGTGTTAGCGGTGGACGAGAGTCTGGAGCAGCGACGGAAATCAGAGGAGGCGTCCCGGAGGCGGCAACCGCAGCAGGACTTGCAGGCGAGACTCTCCAAATGAGTTAGAAGGAACGCCTGAGGGCTGAAAGGCCCTAGGGCACAGGCTCGTTTGATCCAGGGAGGAAGGCTCTGGGAGGGGGCTGTTACTGGAGAGGTTTTTCTTGGAAGTTGACGGGATGATGGCACTTCGGACCTAGATTATACGTTTTATCGGGGGAGGAGAGGATGGCGCCGGGAAGAGAGTAGCTCGGGTGGAAAATAGGGTTCTGCCCGGGCGGGGACATCACTGGAGCGACCGAGGAAGGGCAGCGCGACCCTGGAGCGGCAGAGGATGCGGCCTAGGGGACCGAGCGAGGCCCCGCCCCCAGAGCTCGGCCCCGCCTCCAGGACCCAGACCCGCCCCCAGAGCTCGGCCCCGCCCCACCCAGAGCTCAGCCCCGCCTCCAGGACCCGGCCCCGCCCAGGCGTCCGGCCCCGCCCCCGCCGACCGCGCGCAGGTGGGGAAGAGGCGGGGCGCCGGAGCCCCGTCCGCGGGAGCCACTAACCAGCGGCCGGCCGGCGCAGCTAGGAGCTGAGTCCCGGGGACTTGGGGCCGCAGGGAGGTGAGCGCGAGGTGCCGGGAGGGGTCGGTTCGCGGCAGCTGGGCACCGGGCGCCAGAGGGGCCGCGGGGTCGCGCCCGGGGCGGCGGTGCGTGACCGGCGAAGGGTCCGGCGCTGGCTCACGTGGGCCGATACTGGAGGCCGGGGCTGGACGGGGACGGGGCCCCTGGACCGGGTTTGCCGGCCCCTAGGCTCAGCTCGGATAAGACACCTCCCGGGTCCCTGGGCCACGAGTCACCAGAGGCGGGGACAGGATGATGGGACCGCAGTTTAAAGTCCCAGGGGGAAGAGCGGGGGGAGGGAAAGCCCCAGCGCAGGACCGCGCAGTCCCGCCTCGCCCCAGAAGCGCCCGGAATTCAGACCGTCCCCGCCCCTCCACTTTCTCCTGGGTGAGCTGCAGCGGCCGGGGAGGAGTTTGTTCGGCCTTGCCGGGGTGGAAACAAGTGCCGCAGCCGGGCCGGACCGGAGCTCAGAAGTTGGACCCAGGAGTCCTGACTTCTGGACAGGGGCTTGGGTACTGCCTTGGGTTAGAGAGGAGTATGTCTCTAGAGTCTAAGCCCCTAACTCCAGGGCAGGGGGAGCCCGGGGTGAAAGGCCAAGGGAGAAGGCCTGGAGTTGGAGCCGAGAAGGGAGTGTCTGAGGAGGGGAGGGCTTGCGGACTGACCCCCACGTCGACTGGCTGCTCTTTCCCAGTGGCTGGCCTTAGTACCCTGTTTGAGTGGTATTAGCTGAAATGGGATGGGCCCAGCGTCTGTGCCTTTATGGTCACTCACTATAGATGAGGCAGAGCAGAGTGGAAAGTGAAGCTTCTTTCAGATCAGTGATCCTCAAATGGGCCTGGGGGAGTCATTTGCCTGCCAGGGGACATTCATTAGTGTCCTGAGACGTTTTGGTTGTCACCAAAATGGGTGATGGGTGGGGTGGGGAGAGTGAGTGTTGTGGCTCCCAGCATCTCGTGTGTAGAGGTTGGGGATGGTGCTAAATATCCTGAGGGGTGCAGAACAGCCCCCTACCATGAAGAGTTATCCAGCGGGAAGTGTCAGAAGTGATGTGCTGAGCTTGGCGCGTTACCCGGTCCATCAGGTTACTTCTCACTGACTGCCCCTCCCTGCCTCAGTTTCACCAGGTTAGAGTAGGAATAAACCCAAATGAGATAAGCAGTAAGAAGGCTTGAGGGCAGTCCTGTCCTAACAGCAGGCTGCCCTTGGTGCGACCAGCCTCTTCCCTACTTAAACCCCAGGCCCTGCATTAAGCAGTTCTGGGTGCCATTGGGGGAGGGGCTGGAAACCGGGGCCCTCTCACAGCTGGGTCCTGGAGTGCTTCACCCCCAGGGCACCTCCCACGCCGGGTGAGCCAGGGCAGCCCTGGGGGTCAGACATCCGAAGTGTGGAGGGTGGGAAGGGGCGAGCTCTGTGCTCAGAGACTGCCCAACCCTTGATTGCTGGGCGGGCCTGGATGCCTGACACCATGTGACCGGCTGTCATTTTCCCTTCTGAACCTACTCCTAACTCCTCAGTCACTTATACCAGGAAAATAACATCCGAGGAATAACAGGACACATTTCTTGCCACTTCACAGTCTGCTTCCCTCCTGCAGTAAAAAGTTCCATGGCGGCTGTGGGAACTCTGGGTGAGATGAGAGACCCAGGGTGGGCCCTGATGCTAGTACAGCGAGGCGGCCCCTGCTCCTGGTGTTAGCAGAGCCCCAGTGAGAGATGGGGGTCATCGGAGCCACAAGCCAGGGGGTTCCCTGGTAGGGACAACTCTGAATTAATTATTTCATTGGGCCCCCCACTGTGCAGAGAATTGCAGCAGGGGCTGTCAGAGAGAGGGCAGGATGGGATGAAGCAGCCGTCCACGCCCAGGAGCGCAGGCCCCCTCACTGCCCTCCCTGCCCACTTCTTGACAATCTCCATCCCCACGCCCACCCTCCATCCTGTTTACTTGCGGTTCCTGGCCTTCTCACCTGGGAACCCTGGTGGGGTCAGAGGGCAAGTGGCAGTTTCTGGTTTGACTTTTGCTTTGGGGGGCTTCTTTTAATCTTTTAACTTTAAAAGGCTGGAGTGAGGCTTTCACCTTTTCAGCTAAAACAAAAACAAAACCAACCTCGAATAGCGACCTCCCATCTTCTGTGTGCCTCTGAAGGCATAACGCAGCAGTCAGACCTGCACAGAGCTGTTTAGGAAGTAATCCGCAGGGCCTCACGTTGAACCTGGGCCACCCCTTCCCAGGTCCAGCCCTAAAACCCTGTGCCACCAGCTGGCAACAGAGTACCAGGTGACTTCTACCTCACTTACCCATTTCTGAGCTGCAGCAGTACCTGGTGTAGCACACTTGGACACACACACACACAGGCAGATGTTCACTGCCCAAAGTGGGGACTCCTGGCCCTCTAAGAGGAGGAATGAATCACACCATAAATGCACTGTGGGGGTCGCTGGGGTCCAAGCCCAGCTCTGGGTCAGTGGTGGTGGCCAGACTTCTCTGCAGAGTGTGTGACTTGCTGTGTAAACTCTTCCCCAGGCGAGGCCTCAGATGAGAGCAGGAAGTCAAGGGATGGTATGTGTGTGCCTGTGACTTGAATGAGCCATCTGGCACTTCCCTGCGGGTTGGGATGAGGGGTGGCAAGATTAGGGTGGCCCCGCCACCTGCCTGCCCCCTTGTGCAGCATCAAAGGGGATGTACACTCCAGACTGCAGGTCCTCTTGAGTCTCTGCGACGCCCACTTTGGAGCAGACCTCAGTGTTGCCCTGGCCACCCTTGGGGATTTCCAGAGTGAGCTCACGCCTCTGCTCCCAGTTTCCATCCAGCTGGGCCAGCCTTGGGGAGGAGTGGTGACCACAGTGGGGAGGCTGCGAACCAAGGGCTGCTCTCAGGACCAGCATAAAGAAAGTATTTTCTTCTCCGCATCAGAGCGGTACAGACAGCCACTGTGTCCATGTTCCCTCGTTCAGTAAGTTTATCTAGGGACCCAGATGCAAGGTTTGTGGTTTCAGAGCCTTGAGAAGGCACATTCTGAACCTTCCAGGAAAGTTGTTCAGTTGCTCAGTCGTGTCTGACTCTTTGTGACCCCATGGACTGCAGCACGCCAGGCTTCCCTGTCCTTCACCATCTCCCAGAGCTTGCTCAAACTCAAGTCCATTGAGTCGGTGGTGCCATCTGACCATCTAGAAAAGTGGCTGACATTAAGTGGGCAGCACAGACAAGGGGGACCGTCAGGGATGCTGGCCGGGAGGGTGGTGGTGGCGGTGGGAGGGGGTGATTCCCAGCTGGGGGAGCCAAAAAGCAAGGCCCAGATTCTGGCAGGTGCCTGGGCTGTGAGAGTGTGGTCAGTAGGATTGGGGGGAGGGTCACTTAAATAGTCTGTGCCTCAGTTTCCCCAGCGGGGTCACAGTGGTCTGTCTGGGAGGATTCCAGTGGTGGTTCATGTGAAGCTTGGGCAGGTGTCAGGCTGCATGAGGAGCGTGGTGAGAGTAACAGAAACATCACAGTAACAGGGACATGTCCGTGTGCCCTTGGGATGAACTCGTGTGGTGAGGCCAGCAGTCTTACCATGGCCTGTTGGGGGGACAAGCTGAGAACAGGCTGTGGAATGGCATCTTGTCTGTGTTATCCTCTAGAAGTGGCCGAGTCCAGGGTAGGGGACCTCAGCATCGTGGAGGCCACGGGAATGGAGGGTGGGTTTTGGAGGGAGGGAAGGGAGGACCAGGCTATGAACTGCTGGCCCCCACCCTCCAGTGTGTGCGTCATGTTACTGGGTGGGGTGGGGGGTTTTGTGGAGGCTGTGACCCTCAGCCCTGCTCCCAGCTGGCCGGGCTGCCTGGGCCGGGAGCCAGGCCAGCTTGGCTTTCTCTGCCTCCCACGTGTGGCCCCAGAGCTTGTGCCACGAGGATCCTCGGGTGGTCGTCCCCTCTCCTGATGGCTCTCCCAAGGTCCTGCCCCCTGGTGCAGACCCCAGAAGGCCTGGAAGAGAAGGGGGACCTGCGCAGGACTGGGTAGAAGCCGGCCTTGGAATTGCAGTCTTGCCCGAGCCCTGGCTCATTAGCTGATGGCTTTATCAGCCAATGACAATCGTGAGATAAGGACAAGGATGAGAGAATGTTTGTGAAAGCCCTAGATAAGCTGGGAAGTGCCACCAAGCGTTAGATGATGTCATTTCTACTTGGGGGGGCGGGGAGGGGCTTATGAGTCAAAGGCTTGTGCACCCCAAACTCACCCCAGCTCCTGAGTCACCACCCCCTTCTTCTGCCACTTTGCCTCACCAGTTCCCAGATGGCAGGAGGCCACAGCCCCACAGCCTAACCGTGTGACCTCAGACAGGTGCTTTTACCTCTCCGAGCCTCAGTTTCCCCACCTGTCAGAAATCTGCTGCCTCTGGGGCGCTTGGCTCAGATATAGAAACCAAGTCAGCCATGGTGGCGGAGGCCAGCCAGCAATAAAAGAAGCTACACGTTACCCTCCACCAATTTTCCCTGGCGTTGGACATTCACCATGTCATGTCATCTCTGCTGTATCACCCCATTTAACAGCGGAGAACATGGAGGCTCAGAAGTCATAATTTGCTCAGTCTTCCAGTAGATAGGAGGCCAAGTTAGAATGTGAGCCCCCTCAGCTCCCATTTCTCGATAAGAGGACCTCAGTGGCTCCAAAGCGAGGTGGAGGGATAGAGCTCGTAATGCGTGCGGAGAGCCCCTCTGGTCTGAGGGGCCTGGCTGGCCCACGTCTACGTGTTCCAGAGCCCTCGCAACAGGCCTCGGGACTGGGGCCAGCTTCTTCCAGGGACAAAGCAAGCCCCAGGGCAGGATTCTGGGAAGTCTGGTTTATTAGCTCCTTAATGACTGTTTACAGCTGAAAAGTGTTTGCCTGGCATCTTCGCTCCATGCTAACGGCCGACCCCAGCCTCCAGGAGTGAGAGGCACCCGGCACCCTGTCCTGAGCGTGTTGAGGTGAGCGACCCCGGGCAGCCCAGGGCCCAACAGTGGCTGAGTGGCAGCGGGCGAAGTGTTTAACCTCTCTGTGGAATATCAGGCTTTATCCCTCGGCTCCCCAGCCTCCCAGGGTGACCCCATAACACACCGAAGCTCAGAGACACCAAGTGGCTTGCTTAATATCACACAGCACTCAGGGCCGGGCCTCTGACCCCGTCTCGGTGAGTGGGACAGCGTTCTCATTGTCTGGAGCCAGGCCACAAGGCGTGGATGGGAACTGGGTGGCCTCCGCCCTCGCGAGTGCAAGACAGAGGCCTGCTCTGTGTGCTGGGGCAGGTCATGTCTGCAGATGCCTCGGGGTCCGGGAGCCCCCGGAGGGAGGGACATGGGCCTCTCCTCTTCCCCTACCCATGTTGCACCCATCCCCCCCCACCACTGAGCATATGCTAGGTCCTACGGGTTCCAAGGACCAGTGGAAACCCAGCTCCCAGTACCTGCAGATCTTGAGAAAGGCAAACTCTTCACAAGTGTCTGGAGCAAAGCCTGGTTCACGCCAGGTCTGAGTCAGGGTGGTGCCCAGCCGTTCATGTCTCCCCCCACCCTCCCCAGGCTCCCTCCTGTGCCCTGGTATCCAGCCTGGATGGACCAGAGCCTTCTGGCTGTGCTCCAGGAGCAGTAGAACCAGGACGGAAAAGACCACCTTCCCAGAGGAGGCCAGGCTGCCGGGCAGAGCATCCCAGGACCTGGCCGCTCCATCCCTTCCTGCTTTTGTCCTTGAGCAGCCTTCGGCCCCCAGCCACTGGAGGCTGCTGCTTGTCTGAGGTCTGGAAGGTCTTTGCCCAGCTGCTGTCCCTGGTCCATCAGCAGCTCCTGGAGGCCAGGGATTCCCAGTGGGGCCTCCAGGAGGGCCCTGTGGTGGACAGGGCACAGCATCGTGGTTTTTGGGGCCATCTGGTGGCATTTGCTTCCCAATAGTGCCTGTCCCCATATGTCACCAGCAGCGGCCCACACCTTAGGATGGGGGGCCGTGCGGCTTGGGCAGTTCCAGCTGGGTTTTGGAATTGGGGTCCCCACAAGGGATGGGGCATTCACATCTCTGCTGGCCAGCCCCCCACTGGTGTGTGGTCCTGAGCAAACCTCCGAGTGGTACAGGGTAGGGGCTGGGAACACGGCACCCTGTCCTCCTCGCCCCTGCATGCTCTCGGCAGTGGCCTGGAGCCCGGTGCCCGCGTCCCGGGTCTGGTTGGCCGTGACTCCCAAGCCACCCCAGCTGGGTTGCGGGAAGCCCGAGCCTGGTTTCAGATGGGGGAGGTCACCAGGCCCTTGACCCTGAGCTCAGGTTCTGTATCTTCTCGAGTTTGAGCAGAAAGCAGGATCAATCCGGGCCTCCCTGGGCCAGGGCCCTCTGTGAGTGGGGCCTCTCCCTGTGGTTGGGGCGCCAACCCGCAAGTGGTTTCATTTTTCCTCTCTGTTGCGGGGAGCTGAGCTGAAGGGCGGCCTGTGAAAGAAATCTGCCGGCTGGCTCCCCTGGGGAAGCGGATGCTTGCCAGGAGGCGGTGGGTCCCGGGGAGGGCATCCCCTCCCCACTCTCCTTCTTCTGACTCGGATGGTGGGGTTTGCGGCCCCCACCTGGGACGCGTGCCTCCTCCCTTTTCACCTGTCCATGTTTGGTCTTCCTGATCCTGCCCGACCCTCAGCTCGCCTTCTTGGCTCTTTTGTGCCAGGCTCTCCTATCCACACTCACTCTTGCCAGGGCAGGGAGGCATTCAGGGTGAGTCACTGGCCGCTCGGGCCAGTGTGGGGCCGTGGGTAGGGAGCCCGGCCAGGTGGCACCTTTTACATAAGCCGCCCCTTGCCGGGCCTTGCCGCAGCCAGAGCAGCCCCCCGCGTCCCCCTGGCCCCCACCTCAGCTCAGCAGAACCAGGGCTTGCGCTGGGGGATGGCACACTGCCCGAGGGCCCGTTCCTCCTTGCCGCTTTCTAAAACTGACCCGGTTCCTAGAACGGCTGTGGGGAGGGAAAAAGCGAGTTTCAGTTTCTGTGACAGGGAAGCAAGAGCGGGGAGAGGCCACTTCCTTGCCCCCCGCCCTCACCCCGACATCCTGTGATTCAGCGGGGGGGCGGGGGACAGGCAGGACCCAGCTGCCTGGCCGCCTCCCTTCCCTCCAGACTGCTCGCCTGCCGCCAGCTGAGGGGAACCTCTGGGCCAGATGGTGGTTTCTTCTTCCTCTGTTCAGGGGCCCTGAAGCCCTCGCTTTGGGGGATCCCCTAACCTTCCTGACCTTATGGCTCAGAAAGCCCCTCTTGGGAGGGGCTGCTCATCCCTCCTCCCAGGGCCCCCTCCCTCCCCTGTGCCCCAACGTCTGGCCACATGCAGGCTGAGTCCTGTGTCAAGTTGCCCTGCCTGCTTTTGGCTCGAGAGGTCCTCAAAGCCCCAAGGGGTGTGGAAAATCCATCCACCATGAGCAAGACCCGGGGGTGGCTTCAGAAACCTTCTGGTGTGTTGGTGGGGTGGGGGTGGGCAGGTGGAGGGAGAAACAGGACACCAGCGTCAGATTCCCAGGGATGGAACCACACCTGGGGGCAGGTGGGGCGGGAACGGTGGGCCCGTGCAGCCTGGGGAGGGGGCACCTGCCCTGGTATGGCTCTGGCGGGGGACCCGCTGCGGGGAGGCCTGGCTTGCCCTGGCTGTGGCTGCCAGGACAGGGCTCAGCTGGTGGTGCCCGGCCCCGCCCTGTGGGGAAACCGGATTCCCTGGCGAAACCAGCGTGCAGTGTGTGAGTCTGCGTTTCTGCCATGTGTGTCTGACCCTAGGCTATGCCTCTGGGCGTGGAGGTGGTGAGGTTTCAGACCCTGGGTGTGCCTTGGGGTGACTTGAACTCTGTACTGCGCTTGCTCTGGGTATGTACCCCCCGACTCCAGGCTGGACCCCCTTCCTCTCCCTAGGCCCCTTTGAGGTCTCCTGGGTGCCCTGGGACTGAAGGCTTTTCTGGGACAGGCCCCCACCAAGGCCAGAATGTTTATGGGCAGGTGGCAGTGGTCCAGCCAGGTGGTCCGGCCCTCAAACCTCCCCACCCCTGCCCCCGGGGCTGGACGCTGCAGCAGGCCTGGCGGGGGGCTCTCAGAGGGCAGCGGATGTGCCTGGGTCAGGAGGAAGCCTGGTCCCAGGATGTCACAATTTCCTCTGCAATGAGCAAGCACTTCTGGGGCACAGGAGATAAGCGTTGGGCGGGGCAGGCGCTCCCAGCGCTCCAGCACTTTTTCTGCCATCTGGGCTCCGCCACGCCCTAGACTTGGGTTATGGCGGGTGCCCAGAGTCTGTCCACAACTCCTGAATCTACCCCAGGCACCTGCCACCCCCAGCTCCTCCCTCCCTGAGTCTAGAGGCAGGGGCTGGGCTTCGGGTGCCCCTGCCCCCCGTGTCTGCATCAGCTGGGGGCATATCCCCTCTACAGGGGGAAAGTGACTGGGGCAAAGTGGTGTTTTTATGCCCAATATCTGGGCTCAAGGATGTCACAGCGGGTCATCATTTTGTCCAGCCCCCTTGCTTAACAGAAGGAAACAGGCCGTGGAGGTCACGCAGCTTATAGGCCAAAGCTCTGGGCACCACACTATGAGGATGGTTAAATGGCTCCATGTAAAAAGGCTGCCCTGCCCTGCCTCTGCTCTCCGGGACTGGCCACTTCTCTTCGGGACTGCTAGGATTTCCCTGGGGTGGGTTCAGTCCCCTCTCCTCCAGCCTTGGATTGAGTTTGCCCTTCTTCTCATCAGGAACTCCGAGTCAACCAGGGATCTAACTGTTTGGTGACCTTACTGAGCTCAGGCCTGGCAGCCCCAGACTCGCCTCCAGCCTTCCCCCGCTGCCTCCAGTCGTCCTTGGTGCCAATTTCCCAGGGCAGTGCCTGCCTGGTGCCCTCTCACTGCGCCCTGGTCCCAGGGGCGGCCCAGTGGGAGAAGTTTCCGTGCTGGGGCCCCAGGAGAGGCTGTTGTCTTGGCACGGTCCCCTGGTGGTGCCAAGTGGCATCTGAGGCACCCCGGGGTGCAGGTCAGCACTCCCCACACGTGGGAAAGAAGGAAGAATGCCTAAGTCTTGGTCAAGACTTAAGCAGGAAGCATCCCGGGCCCCCAGCGGGGCCTCAGATAGCTCTCTGGCTCCCCCTCTGTACCCAGAGCGCTCAGCTGCAGTTGTAGGACTGGAGGTGAGAGGCCCTGCTCGAAGCCAGGGGACTGCTGCCCTGTGGAATCAGGAGGGTCCCGGGCCCTCCCCCAGCCTCCAGTTTACCCCATGGCAGTCCCTTGGACACCTCTGGTGACCCCAGGCTGCTGAGGAGCACAGTTTGCAAAGTGCTGAGATGTTCGACCAAGTTCCTCTCCAGGCTGGACTCTGCTCTGTCTCCTTGATAGGAGGCTCTCTGGCTGCAAGTGTACTCCTGATTTAGGGAGAAGGGGCGCTTGTTCCCAAAGAGGCTTCGGGCCCTGTAGCCAGAGCAGCCTAAGTCCCAGCTGCACCCCATCCTGGCTGTGTGAGCTTGGGTAAGTTACTCAACCCCTTTGAGCCTCCATTCTTATCCACAAAAAGGTAGTTGATAATATCTACCTCAAAGCAAATTTTGAGGACAGAGCAGGTTAATGCCCGTAAAAGGCAGGCAAGGCCTGGCCCACCTGGGGCCGGACCCAGTCCTGCCCGCAAAGCAGCCCTCAGGGCCTCCATCAAGGGGCCCCTACTCTGCTATACCAGCATGTCATCCCTGTGCAGGACTTCGCAGAAACAAAGGCATGCCCTCAAGTTGTTCACTTTTTTTTTTTCTTTTGGCCGCAGCACACAGCATGTGGGATCTTAGTTCCCCAGCTAGGGACCAAACTCTCACCCCCTGCAGCAGAAGCACAGTCTTAACCCCTGGACCACCAGGGAAGTCCCACGAGTTGTTCACTTTTTAATCCTTTTATGGGGTGTGTGTGTGTGTGTGTGAGTCACTCAGTTGTGTCTCTTTGCGACCCCACAGACTGTAGCCCACCAGGCCCTTCTGTCATGGAATTCTCCAGACAGAAATACTGGAATGGGCAGCCATTCCTTTCTCCATGAGATCTTCTGAACCTAGGGACTGAACCCGGGTCTCCTGCATTGCAGGCATAGATTTCACCTAAACTAATTGTTAAAGAGCCAAAATGACAGCAAAGCATGCCTGAATCCTTTAAACACTGCCTTGAATATCTGCCTTTGTCTAACTGAAAAGAAATCTTGATCAGAAGATAGCCAATAATGCCTGCGTTTTTAAAAGTTAAGTGTTTCTAATGAAGTTCTCTAGAAACAAGAAAAGAAAGTAGGGAGCGTATCGATTATGGTTCCCAGCCCAGAGCCCAGGTCCTTATGTGGTTTTGTTAGGTACATGCCCAGAGGCCCCTGGGGTCTGGGCGCTCTAAAGAACCTAGCTCATCACCACAAGGGGAGAAGAAGAGGGGTTATTTCTTAATCTCTCACCTTTGAAGCTGGTGGAATTATCCCCATTTTATAGATGAGGAGACTGATGTCAAGAAGATGGAAAGATACACTGGTCCTGACATACCCCCTTGAGCCTGCCTTCCCTTCCTTATAGGCTGAGAGCACCAAGGAAGCGGCCCTGCCTGACACAGAGTCATCTGTCTTTCCATCTGTCTCTGCATCCAGCCACCTCTCCACAGAGCTGAGACTTGACCCCAGAGCATCTCTGCAGAGGGATAAAAGGACTAGAACATGCTCTAAAGTCCTCAGCAACAAGACCCAGGGAACTGCAGGCTCAGCCCACAGCCTGAAGGTAGGTAACTGGGTAGCTGAGTGGCACGGACCCCAGGTACCAGCTGCTTTCCTTGCTTGCTTATCTGACTTTCAACAAATATGTACTGATGCTACCCGTGGGCCAGCACTCTGCTGACAGGGATGCTGCTGTGAATAAGGCAGAAAGAGGGAGACGAGCAGGGTGAAGCGATGGAGAGACACATGGGGTGGGGGGGGGTGCTGCCTCAGGCAGTCAGGAGGGGCTGCTTGGAGAAGGTGGCGCTCAAGCTGGGACCACATGATGAGAAGGAGCCACTGCTGTGCACAAGTGCTAATCTGATCTGGGGAGAGCCAGCTGGGTCCCAACCAGAGGCCCAACGTTTATGGAGCACGTACTTGTAACTTTTTTTTTTTTAACTGTCTTTATTGAGATATAGTTCGCATTCAATTTACACAATTCGTGTAAAACTCATCTACTTGAGGACATTTTCATCATCTCAGAAGGAAACCGCCGTCCTTTAGCTGTCACCCCAGCCCTAAGCCATGACTCGCCTTCCCTCTCGAGATTTGCCTCTTCTGGACTTGCATTTGGACCCCTGGAGTATGTGGTCTGTCTGGCTTCTTTCATGTAGTATAATGTGCTCCGGGTTCATCTATGTTCAGCCTGTCTCAGCGAGTCATTCCTCTTCATGGCTGAGTAATAGTGCCTTGTGTGGATTTAGCACATTTTGTTTACCCATTTGTATGGGGTTTTTTCCCCATAGATTATAGTGCCCTCTTTTTAACCTTTCTTTTGTATGGGGGTATAGTTGATGTATCACGTTGTGTTAGCTTCAGGTGTATGGCAAACTGATTCACCGATACATGTACATATATCTATCCTTTTTCAGACTCTTTTCCCATACTGCAGAATTTTTTTTTTTTTTTAATGGCACTGGGTCTTCGTTGCTGCTCACGGGCTTTCTCTGGTTGTGGGGAGAAGAGGCTCCTCTCCGCTGTGGTGTGCGGGCGTCTCTCTGCGGCAGCGCCCCTCATTGTGGAGCACAGGCTCAGGAGACAGGATTCAGTAGCTGCAGCACGGAGGCTCGCTGGCTGTGGCTCAGAGGCCCTAGAGTGCAAGCTCAGAAGTTAGGATGCACAGGCTTAGTTGCTCCGCGATTTGTGGGATCTTCCAGGACCAGGGTTCAAGCCCATGTCCCCTGCATCGACAGATGGATTCTTATCCACTGTGACACCAGGGAAGACCCACTGCAGAATACTGAGCACTTTCCTGTACTACATAGTAGGTCCTTGTTGATTGCCTATTTTGTACATGGTAGTGGGAGGAAGGAAGGAAGGGGTGTGTGCTCAGTCATATCTGACCCTTTGTGACCCCGTGGACTGTGTAGCCCTACCAGGCTCCTCTGTCCATGGGATTTCTCAGGCAAGAATGCTGGAGTGGGTTGCCATTCCCTTCTCCAGGGGATCGTCCCAACCCAGGGATCCAACCCTCGTCCCATGAGTCTCCTGCATTGGCAGGCTCATTCTTGACCTCTATGCCACCGGGAGCCCCAGATATAGTAGTGTGTATATGTTAATCCCAAGCTCCTAATATCTCTCCCTCTTCCCACTTGTATTTTGATGAGCGTTTGGCTTGTTTCCACCTTTGAGTTCCAGGGAACGTGGAGCTGTGACCATTCCTGAACGAGTGTCCGTGGGCGCGCCGCCTCAGTGTGCGTCATGCGTGCAGCCATGTGATGCCCAGGATGTCTCTTTAGGGGAGGGGGTTATTCCCCCCATAAGGCGAGGACCTGGGTGACCAGTGATCAGATGCAGGTCAAGCCCCGGGCCACCCAGCTCCTGTCTGTGCTTCTGACCATGACCCCCCAGCACCTCCTAATAGAGCTTGGCAGGTGTAGGGCAGTGAGGGACCCCGGGTGGCCTGATTGGGGTGAGGGTGGGGACCAAGGAGGAGACGAAGTGGACAGGGGCCCCAGCAGCCCCAGTAAGAAGTTTGGACTTGATTTTAAGTGAGAACTGGAGATCCTGGCCTAGTGTTGAGCATGGTATGATTTGTGCTTTTAAAAGGCGAACTCTGCCGCTGGGTGGAAATGGTCCTGGGGTGGGGGCTCGAGGGGGCAGCAGGTCAGGAGGAGTCAGGAGGCTGCTGGGCCCTTCAGCTGAGAGGCGATAGTGCCTCACCTGGGAGCCAGGCGGGGTGGGGAAGCAGGCAGGCTGGAAACAAAGGTGGCCGCGGTGTTGCTGACATCCGGCACCTTGGCCACACAGGGCCCCGCCCCGATCAGAAGATGGATATGAGGGAAGAGAAATTAGACCTGCCCCAGCAGCCTTGGGGTGCAGGGAAGGGAACAGCAAAGGATTTTAGCAAGACAAAGGTCACAGGGCAGAGTGAGAGGTGAAACGGAGAGACTAGTCAAGTCAGAGGGTGTTCGTTCTGTTGGGTCAAAGAGGGTATGGGAGTCAGTGGCACCTGTGAGGATGGAAAAGCCTCAGATGGGGGTAAATTGCTACTTCCTCCTGGCTGGGCCATTTGGAAAGTTCCACTGAAACTCAAGACACACTTATTCTTCAGTCCAGTCATTTCCCTTCTACTGTTTGTCTGTTACAAAACTTGGAGGTGGTGCTAGTGGTCAAGAAAATGCAGATTCGTAAGGAGACAGGGGTTCAATCCTTGTGTCAGGAAGATCCCCTGGAGGAGGGCGTGGCAGCCTTCTCTAGTATTCTTGCCTGGAGAATCCCCATGGTCAGAGGAGCCTGGTGGGCTACAGTCCATGGGGTCACTCAGAATCGGACACGACTGAAGCCATGTAGCATAGCACAACACACGTGATGTAGGCAAGGGTGTTCCTTAACACTGGACACAAACCTAAGCAACCGTCAGTCTGGAGTTAAGTAAATCTTGGTACATTCCATTCTTAGAGACCTTCCCCGTCTTCAAGGCAGATCAGGTAGATCTGTCTGTCTGCATTGACAGAGAAGGATGTCCGTGCCATAGAGAAATGATAGAAGTCCATGTAAAATATTAAGTGGCCGTCCCTGGCATCTCAGTGATGATGAATCTGCCTGCCAGTGCAGGAGATGCAGCTTTGATCCCTGGGTCGGGAAGATCCCCTGAAGAAGGAAATAGCAACCCACTCCAATATTCTTGACTGGAAAAGTCCCATGGACAGAGGAGCCTGGTGGGCTACAGTCCACGGGGTCTCAGAGTTGGACACAATTTAGCAATTAAACAACAACAAGGGAATGTTAAGTATTGTGTCCTTTTCCAGGTGCAGAGAAGCACCTGGAGGCATGTTCCAAGCTCTCCCTGGAACACAGGGTGACAGGCGGGCCAGCAGTTCACTTTCTTCTTTAGTTGTCTGAGTTTTTTTGTTTTGCAATGCTCATGTATCATTTTTATCATTAAGATGTAATATTCTTCCTTTGTGAAAAGAAAAAAGTAACAGACAGATGGCAGTTTCACTTACCTTTGAAAGAGGAACTTGGCAGTCCAGGGGGACAGGGACTAGCACGGTGGCTTTCTCATATTCCCAGGAGTTAGGTTGGACCATCCCTTCCTCGCTCGAAGCCCAGGGATTCCTTCTCCCACTCCCTGCACAGCTGCGGGTCCCTTGTTTGTGGGCCTCCTGGAGCCTTCTCCTTGTCCTCCCCAAGCCCTGCCCCAAGGACAAAGGCAGGGCCCTTTGTCCAAGGAATCTGCATTCCGGCCCTCTGGCCTGCTCTAGCCAGACTGATGGGCAGGCCAAGATCACATCCCTTCTGCATCCCTGGTCCTCACATTCCTTTCTTGGTGTGGTCCTCGCCTGAAGCAGAGAGACCAGAAACGGAACAAGGTGACAAATTGGGGACCTCCCAGGCTCCTGCCGGCCCAGAATGCAAATGAAGGATGAAAATAGACCTTCTTGCAGTACCCCACCCAGCCCGACTCAGCGTGCTGCCGCGTGGTTTGGTATCGAAGCCAGTTTTGAAGCAACTGTCCACAGGTTGTTCTCAATCTAGGCTGTCCGCCATGGCATGCCCTGACACCCCACACTGTCCCCGTGTCCCCCCCTTCCTGCCGCCTCTCGATGATACACCTGTGCCTCCTCTGTTTCCCTTCCAGCTGCCCTGCCCCCTTGCCCACCATGGCCTCCGATGACAAGAATGGCGAGAGGGTCTCCTCGGTGTCCAGCAGCCGCCTGCAGAGCCGGAAGCCGCCCAACCTGTCCATCACCATCCCTCCACCTGAGACCTCGGCCCCCAGCGAGCAGGCCAGCATGCTGCCCCAGGTAAGAGGGGCCCCCGCTGTGTCCCCTGGCACCTTTAGGGCAGTTTCACTTCCTGGAAGGGGGCCCTTCTGGAACCTGTTGGAGCCCCTGCCGTAGGCTTCACCCCCTCCTTCCTGGCCCCAGTGTCACTGGGAGTGACTCCTGAACTCAGGAACTCAGTCTCATGGCCAGCCAGGGAAAACAGGAAACTCTTGTCAGTCCCACCTGGGAATTGGCTGTTTCCGGCCCCAGTCCCTTCTTTTATTTATTTTTATTAGGCTATGCCAGGTCTTAGTTGCAGCACCCAGGATCTAGTTTCCTGGCCAGGGATTGAACTTGGGTCCCCTCCACTGGGAGCACGGAGTCTTAGCCACTGGACCACCAGGGAAGCCCGCCGGCCCCGGCCATTCTGTGGGTGGTGGACTATCTGTGACCCAGGGGAAGGGGCACCCCGACTCTCAGCTCTCTGCTCATGCAGGAGAGTGGGGATGAATCACCGTTGCCAGCATCCTGACCAGCGCTCCATAAAGAGTCGATTGAGAACCTGCTGCTCACAGCGTGGGCTCCTGTGCAGTCCAGGGCCCCCGGGGGGCGATCTCGTGCCATCCACGCAGCCAAGGACACTTTCAAACATACAAAGCCAGGCCAGCCTACGGCTTAGCCACGGCCAGGACCTAGAGGGGGAGCCCTGGATGGGGAGCTGGCAGAGTGAGTGCCGGGCTCCTGGACACACTAGAAAAGGGCCCATCTGACCCTCAGAATGAGAAAGCGGCTCGGGGTCCACTGGGGTCGAGGTTTGTCCTGTCTGGGTTTTCACATCAGAAACCAGAGCAGAGGCAGCCAGGGAGGCTCGGATCTCCACAGAGTCATAGCCCGTCTCTCTCTCCCACCTCCAGGAACCCGGAGGGCAGAGGCCCAGGAACCCGGCCCTCCTGAAGAGCGTCAGCCTCCAGGAGCCGCGAGGGCGATGGCAGGAGGGCGGCCTGGAGAAGCGTCCCGGCTTCCGCCGCCAGG
>SJXQ01013027.1:871536-914079 GCA_006408695.1 Aepyceros melampus
GGGGGGGGGGCGGGGCTTTTTTAAAATCCCAGCTGCACCCCAAGCGGCATGCAGGATCATAGTTCCCTGATCAGGGATGGAATCTACACCCCCCTGCACTGGAAGCTCAGAGTATTAACCATGGACCACCAGGGAAGTCTCCTCAAAGGGAGCTTTTGGGGAGGTGCTGGAAATGTAATGTTATGTTCTTAAATTTAACTTGTGTGATTTTGTGCATATTTGTTCTACTTGTTTACTTAAATATCCAGAAGGCTGCTTCACCTAGCAGGTCCGCTCCAGAGTTCCTGGTCTCCCTTGGCTTCACCCCATGCCCAGGGCTGCCCTCTGGTCTTAGTATCTGACGTGAGCTTTCCCTCCTGAATCTAGAGTCTCAGCAAACTGCCTCCTGCTCCCCTCTCCTCTGCTGCTACCCCAGCCCCTCTTCAGATCAGCAGATGGCCCCTGGCTTCCCTTTCCACCCCCAACTCACACCCCTCCTGCAGCTCTCAGACCCTCCCTAGCCAGCACCCAGCCCTGTCCTTCACTGACACACACCGCCTGCCCTATCGGCCCTTAGCTTCTCCTCCCGCACAGCAGAGCTGACCCCTGTCCACACACCACAGGAGTCCCTGCTCTCACTAGGATCTGGGAGGCACTCTAGTGCTGGCCCGGCCAGGTGCTGCTGGGCCCACCTGGTCACGCTGGAGTGACCTCAGATCAGCCCAGGTGCCCCCACACCCTTTCACCCAGAGCCCTTCTGCTGTCTGAGGCCCAGCAGAACCCCCAGAGCTCACATGACCCCTGCTCACCCCACCTGCCACTGGGCAACTTCCTGTCTTTCCCCTTCTGGGGACCCGCGACTGACTACTCAGGACTGACCAGAAGACTTCCTCAGGTTTGGCCTTCACACCTGCTGGGAGGAACATGTCCAGGACCTGGGCTGGGCACCCCTAACTCCAGCCTGGGGTCCCAAAAAAGGCCTCCTCTGATATGAGCTTCCCAGGCGGCTCAGTGGCTAAAGAATCTGCCTGCCAACCAGGAAGTGTGCGTTCCATCCCTGGGTTGGGAAGATCCCCTGCAGAAGGAAATGGCAACCCACTCCAGTATTCTTGCCTGGAGAATTCCAGGGACAGAGAAGCCTCACGGGATACAGCCCATGGGGTTGCAGCGTTAGAAACCTCTTAGCCACTAACAACAAAGCTCTTCTTAGATCCTGTGGCTCCACCTCGCCCCCTGGTGGCTGATCACAACAGCCCGGAGCCGTGAAGAAATGCAGGCTGTTGAATGCACCTCTTTTGTTTGGACACCATATGGCCGATGCTTTCTGGAAAACCCGTCTAGGCACATGGATCCTCAGAGAAGAAGACCAGTAGGATACAAAACACAGCTAAACTGGGGCATGGCTCCCATGGTGGGCAGGAAAGGGCAGGGAGGGTGATCACGAGGCCTCTCTCCTGCTCAACAGGAAGAGAATGACAATACCCCGTTGCAGGGAGAGGGTGATGGGAACAAAGATAAGGGTGACCTCTGCGGTGAATTCAACATCAAGAGTGACAGCAATAAAAATCTGCTAAAGTTTTTTTTGGGCCTAGCCCCAAAGCATGCAGGTTCTTAATTCCCTGACCAGGTATTGAACCAAAGTCCCCTGAAGTGGAAATGCAGAGTCTTACCCACTGGGCTGCCAGGGAATTCCCTACTGAGGCATTTCAGATCACTAGACTCACTAGTCAGAGAAGGCAATGGCACCCCCACTCCAGTACTCTTGCCTGGAGAATCCCATGGACAGAGGAGCCTGGTGGGCTACAGTCCATGGGGTCTCGAAGAGTCGGACATGGCTGAGCAACTTCGCTTTCACTTTTCATTTTCATGCATTGGAGAAGAAAATGGCAACCCACTCCAGTGTTCTTGCCTTGAGAATCCCAGGGACGGGGGAGCCTGGTGGGCTGCCATCTATGTGACTTAGCAGAAGCAGCAGGCTCGCTAGTGATGTTTCCTCCCCATCCCCTGGGCTGTAATTGAATTTGTCAACCAAAGGAGTAGCCTCAGGTGATGCCAGTTAAGTCTGTCCAATTTAGTAAATAAAAATGCAGGACACCTGGTGAAATTTGAACCAGGTATACAACAAATACTTTTTAACGAATGAATGATTCCCAGGTGGCGCCTAGTGGTAAAGAACTTGCCTCCCAGTACAAGTAGACTAAGAGATGTGGGTTCAATCCCTGGGTTGGCAAGATCCCCTGGAGGAGGGCATGGCAACCCACTCCAGTGTTCTTGCCTGGAGAATTCCCATAGACAGAGGAGCCTGGAGGGCTATAGTCCACAGGATCACAAAAAGTCAGACACAACTGGAGTGAGTTAGCATGCACAATACATGTGATATATAGAACATTTTTATACTAAAAAAGTTTATCTCAAATTTCAGTTTCACCAGAGGTCTTGAATTTTGTCTGACAATCCTGTTTGTGAGGTATGAGAAGGGAAGTGGTCAGCCTGGGCCGGTTAAGGGCCGTGAGGGAGCCAGGGAGAATCGCAGGCCAGCACAGGGCACAGGGAAGCGGCTATCTGGCCTTGGCCTGGCTGGACCCTTTGGCTACCAAACCTCAGACAGTTATCGCCTTCTTTTCAAAAGTCCACGTTCTGCCATTTCGCTTTTATGAAAGGCTTACATTAATACCTGTTTTCACTAACCAAAAGAAATCTGAAGAGGATTTTCACTATTTCATGAAAAGAGGTGAAAATCAAAAACAGCATTGGGGGATTGCTTGGCAGCGAACAAACTGAACGCAATAGCAAAAAGCCCGAGGGAAGACGTCCAGGAACTGGAAAAGCCCTTGACTGAGGTTTTCACTGTGATTGCCAGGACTGCAATGATTACAGGAAAACAGGACTAATCTTGAAACAGCTTGTGGGTTTAGGGCTGCTCTGCACGTTGACTGCCTACTGAGGGTTCTATGATAGAACAACCCGTGAGTCTAAGCAGTCAAGCTTACTGTCCTATTCCCAGCCTTCCCCACCAGCCTCACCAGCCACATCGCAACATCAGGTACAGCAGACAGAGACCCTGACCTTTGACTTTGAGGCCAGCAGACCTAGAAGACACAGCTGCTAGTGACCTGCCTGCCCTGATGGATTCAGACGGTGGCGAGATGTTATTAGATGAACTGCTTCCTCTCTGTCCTGCACCCCAGTCTCAGGTACCCTCCACCCCCGCCACCACCAAGACTGACCCTAATCCACCGTCATTACCACCTCCCAGCCTCCCGGTGTGTGCTGTCTTCCCCATTCTGGTGAGTGAGTCTAACTGTCGTACATTATTTCTATTCGATAAACGCTGTGTGATTATCTTATTATTCCTGCCTTTGCTATATGTTAGTGTTATTTAGGTTTTATGTGCTATTTGGTATGATTTGGAAGGTTATTTGGGGGGGTCTGGGAACACTCAAAAGTGTTTCCATATAACTTAATAATAATTGCTTCTTCACTTTACGCCCTTTCAGCTTACAATGGTTTTCATGAGAACTCCCTACTTCCCGTAGGGAGAAACCTGTAATGTACACCCTGGTTTGATGTCCTCGGCCGTTACTGGCTCTGTCCAGCTTTCCCTGCTTTAGAACTGTGGTCCTCATGCTTGGCTGCCCATTGGAATTCCACGGGAGCTTTAAAAATATTCCAATACCTGACTCACCCTCCAAGATTCTGACATTGAAGTCCTGGGATGGGACTCCAGGACTGCGTACCTTCCCCAGGGGATTCTTCTGTGCAACTTGGGCTCAAAAACTGTACTCAAAGTGCATGTTCTCCCAACAGCCTTTTAGTCATGACTTTGCAACTTGTTTGTCTTCCTGTGGGGAAAGAATGTGGGTCACCCAACAGAGGTACCCAGCCCGCCGTGTGCACAGAGCCAGGGAGTTTCAAACCTCTGTAGCCCCAGCCATTGCTTCCAGTGGAGTCTGTGGCAGTGGGCGAGAGTATAGATGGACCAAGAGCTGCCTGGCTGGAACTTACGGCGGTGCGCACGTGGGTTGAAAGAGAATTTCCAGACACCTGCAGAAAGGAGTGAGTTTCTTAAGAACAAAGAGCAGAGATAACGTGGGAACTGAGAGCACAGCAGGCCGACACCTCTCGACAGGCCAAGGAGAGCCGACGGAAGGGAGAATAGAGGTTCTCACTGGGAGATGCTGTTAGAGCAGCAGGTGCTCAAGGGAAGGAGGATGCTTTTCGTGGGTTGTTGTTCTTGTCCAGTCACCAAGCCGTGTCCGACTCTCTGGGACCCCCTGGACTGCAACACGCCAGGCTCCCCTGTCCTTCACTATCTCCAGGAGTTTGCTCACGCTGATGTTCATTGAGTCGGTGATGCTATCTGACCATCTCCTCCTCTGTCGTCCCCTTCTTTTGCCTTCAATCTTTCCCAGCATCAGGGTCTCTTGTGGGTTAGTAGACAGTTTTTAAAGCCTCAAGACAAAGAAAGCTCCTGCTGGAGAGCTGACATTAGGTGATTGGTTAGAGAGCTAAAGGGTGAGCACTGGCTCACTTGACCCATCTGGGGTCAGGGAGCTGGCTGGTGATGATCGGGGGGCTTTTGGCAATGGTAACAAAAGGGTTCAGTCCGTTTGGAGGTGACCGTGGTTCTGGACTCTGCTTCTGTGGCCTTGGGGCAGGACTCCACAGAACTGCTGGGAATATGTAAGGTTCCCCAGAGGACCCTGCTAGAATAATGAGGGGCATGATGAGGGCCCCCACAGGGACCCTGGAATGAAACGGAATTCCTGCAGGGGCCTAAAGCCACAGTTCAGCCCCCTGGGCTCTTGGAAACCCCACCCCACACGCCTTCCCTTCCTGGTCATGACATTTATCTCTTGTGCCCACTCCACTGCCCGTGGCTGTTCAGAGGCCTTCTGAGGCTTTGCCCAGGCTGGGGGCTGAGGGGGCAGGAGAAAAATGCCACCTACTTGTGAAGCAGTCACGGGTGACAGCACTGTCACCCCAGTGTAGAGGCGAGAGGCCAAGGCTGCGTATGGGATGCAAAGTCAAGCCATCAGATGTGCCCGAGTGGGGACTCTGGCTTGGGGGCTGCGTCCCAGACCCCTGGTCACGGAGTTCTCCTCTCTGTGCCACGGACTTCCTCCAGCACCAGCCCCCTTGAGAGGGTCCTGCAATCACGGCTCCCCTGGCTCTGACTCAGCTCACCTCTTGCTTCTTCTCCCCAGTTGCTCCTCTTTAGGGGTCCCATTGTCACCTCTTCCACCAGATCTCCTCTGGGGCCCCCCAGCCTACAAGACAGGGCTGCACACATCTGAGTGCCAGCTGTGGCTGCCCACCAGGCCTCTCCCACAGGCTCTGTGATCCCAGGCAGATCCTGAGCAATGGTGAGCTCCTGCTCCAGAACATTCTATGACAGTGGAGCCAGGTTGTCAAGGGCACGTGGAGAACCCCAGAGGACCGTGGGACCTGACTGCCCACCTGCCCAGCAGAGCCTCCCTCTGACCCGGCTGAGCCCCCACCCCACTAACGCTCTGTAGCGGTCAGATGACCAGACAGACTTGGCTGTCCACATGACAGAGTAGACATCGGAGTCTCAGTATAGAAAGGACATTCTAGGGGCTGTGTGTCCCCACAGGGATGCTGGGGCTGAGCTGGAGGATGCTCTCTCTGGGTGGAGCCGGGGGCAGGATGAGCCATTAACAGGAAGAAAGGTGAGGAGATGAGCAGGCCCTGGATCAGGACACATCCCAGAACCCAAGTACTGGACAATCGGCAGCATCCCCTGCAGCCAAGCGTGGAGACAGGAGCTCAGATTCTCCTAACAAGGACACCCCCGATGGACTTTACGAGTCCTTCCAGGAGAGGGGGTGGGGGAGGGTGGGGTACAGAGGCAGAGGAGCCACCTTATGGTGACAAAGCAGAGGCGGCAGCAGGGCAGAGGGCACTGGCGAAAGGTGTAATGACCCGCCGGCTCGGCTAGGGCCTGAAGCCTCCCCTCACCCGGTCCACCCCACCCCCAGCACAGAGCCTGCAGCAGCTCAGCTGCACCAGGAGGGCCTGGCACAGGGTGGGGCTGCACCTGATCCCCGCCACATGTGACAGCTGCCCGGTTCCCACTGCAGGACCCCAGGGAATCCACCTGCGGGAAACTGAGAGTTGGACCCCGTGAAAAACTCCAACGATGCCTCCGAGACCCCAATTTTCCCACCAGAGCAACTGAAAGGCGCAGACAGGCAAGGAAGATAGCGTTCAGTTCAGACACTCGTGAAACTGTAAGAGTTGCATTTTTGGTGGTTTTGAGGGCAGCATCCTTCTCTCATTCTTCCCCTGCACTTAAGATCTGCCCTGCACAGAGTGCACAGAGCACATTTAGCCTAATCGTATTTACCTTTCCAGCCTTCCCAGGTGGCGCTGTGGTAAAGAATCCGCCTGTCAATGCAGGAGAGGCAGGTTCGATTCCTGGGTCAGGAAGATCCCCTGGAAGAGGAAATGACTACCCACTCCAGTCTTCTTGCCTGGAGAATCCCATGAACAGAGAAGCCTGGCGGGCTACAGTCCATGGTGTTGTAAAGGGTCAGGCATGACTGAGCGACTGAGCAAAAATTGACCTTTCCAACCTTAATCTGTCACTAGCAGATTCTCCAGGGGATAGAGACCAAGATGGAGCATTCTGTGCAGGAGGTTCACCTGGCAAGCTCCCAGCAGCTTATAAACCCCTGGAAAACAGACATTGCATTGAATGTGTGGCAGCGAGCTAGATACACAGACTAGGATTCTATCAGCTAGGTGTTGATTCTTCTGCTGATGAGGATGACACTTAGCTCCTTGACTTCCTGTGGATTTCTTTTGAAGCCTCCTTTGGATAGATAGCTCCTCTCAGTCTGTGCGTCTCTGCAGCTTGGGGCTGAGGCCCTGACAACCCCTGTGCTGCCCTGCCATCGAGAGCCCTCCTGGGGGTGGGCTCCTTTCTTCCAGGGTCCTGGGCTGCTGCTCAGCCCCTACCTCTGGCTCTGCTGGTATGGTCCTCTCCCCATTACTGTGAGTGCGCCCCTCCTGGGGATGAGGCTGGGGTTCCGGCCACGTTCTCACCCCTGCCTGGCCACGGCCCCCTGCCTCTTGCCCCTCCCCATAGCAGAGTCAGGGTCTGCTGGGCGGAGGGGAGGGCCAGCCGGGCCGAAGCAGTGCTGGGGTGGGATATAGCACTCGGTCATTCACTATGCCTCCCTGCTGCAGCTCGGGAAGCAGAGACCAGAACCCGCCCCGGGACTCAAGGGCACCCCCATGATTGTCCCAGGAAGCATGCCCAGCAGACATTCTTGGGGCGGCACGTGCTCTCTGCTCCGCTTCACTGCCTACCCCAGGATCCGATCCCACGGAAACAAATGAGATATTCCTGATCAACAGCAGAGCCTTAACTTTACTCCCTCTTTACGGTGAGCTAATCCAACTCCCCCGTATAGCTATTCCCTAATGATCTCATGTGACTTCTGCCAATAAACGTGCGGGCTGAAAGGAGCCATTTTGTCTTTCTGCCATGGAGAGCGGGGGGGGCCCCCTGACTCCCCACTGGTCAAATTATATGTGTCTGTCTTTTCATTACGTGCTCACCCCCATTTCAGGTCTATCTCACCCACTGTGCAGGACACAGCATCTCCCCTCAGTCCTTCACCCCCCACCTGATGGGATGGAAGTTATTGTGGGCAGAGGACCCCTGCAGGGCACCTGGGGTGGTGGGGGAGCTGGGAGGTGGCCCCTGCCCTTTCCTCCCCCCGGCTGCCCCTCCTCCAGGGATGAGGACCAGAAGGGGCAGCCCTGGGTCTGGGGGGAGAGGGGATCCTTTGGTGAGACGCAGAAGCAAAGCTGCAGGATGCCTCCCACTGTCCCCAGTTCACAGATCCAGCACGTGTGGGCGCAGTTTGGATGCAGGGGGTCCGGGGGGCCTGGTGTGGACACAGGAGCACACAGTACTTGCGCCCCAGGAGGGCATCTGGGCTGGGAGCAGCCGTCCCGCCTTCTCTTTATTTCACTCATTCTTTCCATTCCGCCATCCCCTGGGAATAACCGTCTCCCTTCAGAGCAAGCAGAGTGGGGGACGGCAGGGCAGAAATGGGGACCAAATGGGGACGGGGTAGGAGCCCCTGACCGTGGGTTCCCCGGGGGGTCAGCGGTCACTGTTCCGGCGCAGGGCGGCGTGGCCCCGCAGGGAGCAGTGCATCTCCGTGAAGGTCAGTGAGCCCACGACGATGGCACATGGGCCACGGGATGGAAGCCGAGCCTCTGGTAGAAGGGCACCAGCGCGTCCTCGCACATGAGCACGGCCCGGCGCACGGCCGGCTGGGTGCCCACGTGGTGCAGGTAGCGCCAGAGCAGGACGGAGCCCCTGCCCTGCTGCCGGAAGCTGCGGTGCACGGCCAGCGCGTGCAGGTGGGCGGTGCGGCCCCCGGGCCTGTGCAGCGCCAGCGACTCCTGGGCCGAGGGACGGACACGAGTCAGGGTCGCCTCTGTGCACCCCAAACACCCCTGCTGGGCCAAGAGCAGCTGCCCGAGAGTCTCCAGTCAGCCCCCTTCTACCCAAGTTCGGAGCTATGTCCCTGCCCTTTGTGGTCCCCTTCATGAGGGCCTTGAGCCCCAGAGGACTGCGCTCTCTTGCCGGGAGAGGACCCACCGTGAGCTCCTGTGTGGAATCCCAGCCTCCCGCTCCTCTCCCACATTCTGCCTCCATGGGAGGTGGTGGCCTCCTTTCCTGAGGCCTTCCCGGGACCAGGCAGCTCACCCCCATCCTCACCTGAGTAAGTCTCTCCTCGTCCCACAGGGAGCCGATGATGAAGGCCACGAGGCGGCCCTCCACGAACCAGCCCAGGGACAGCTCGGGACACAGGGTCAGGAAGTGCCGGACCTCATCCAGATTCAGGGGGCAGGTGCCGGAGACAGAGATGAAGGCTGCGTCAGGAAGCGCGAGTGGGTGGCCCCCAGTCCACTGAGCATCTGCTCGGATGCTGGGTGGGCTCCCCGGGTCCCCAGGCCTCCCCTGGGAAAGCATGGGATTCAGGGCTGCTCTTCCCCCCACTCTCCTGAAACACGCCAGTGCTCCTGCACACGCACAAAACACACCGTCAGACATTCTGGGGGCCCGTCTGCCAAGGACAGGGGACTCCAGGGTCTTCTCCCCAAGGGCAACAGCAGCAGAGTTCTGCAGAGCCCTGGACCCTGGGGGGCCGGGGGGCGCTGCTCACCCTCTCGCTCAATCTCAAACACGCCGGCAGCGTCCTCTGGGGTGAGCAGCGGAACTCGTTGGCAGGGAGCGTGTGGCGCCGCTGGCGGCCTGGGGACCCTGGGATCCCAGAGGGCAGGTGCAGAGGCGAGGGCTTCAGGCAGTGGACACTCGGCGTGGACATCCTGGGTGCGGCTGCCACCCAGGGGGTCCCCAGCTTCAGAAGGGGCCTGACGAGGAGGGTCCCTCCACACCTGATGGAGAGGGGCGATGGTCAGGGGGCCAGCCCTCATCTCCCAGGGGGCCGTCCAGGGCGATGGCACCTCTTGCCTGTCTTGTAGGGGCCCTGGAGTGGGGAGTCTGGGCGCTAGGGCATCGATTCCTCCTGCCTTTGGCCTGCTCACTGGCTCCCTGGGCCCCTTTCTCACTCCCTAACCCACTGTTGATGTGCAGTTCTTAGGGGTGGCTGTCCCTCCCTTACAAAGCCCATGAGCTGCACATTCCCCTTCCTGCCCTCTGCCTCCTTGTCCCCCCATCCCCAAGCCCTAGGCAGGGGACTCCTGCTCTCAAATTCTAGGAGCCCAGGATCCAGGGTTCCACTTACCAGGACTCCTCTGTTGCAGGAGCTCTAATGTTCCCCTCTCAGAGCCACCACTCCGGGAGCTGTCCACAGCCTCAGGACCAGAAAAGTCCAGACACTTGTGTTGTTGATCTCAGAGATTTCTAATCCCCTGCCTGCCCCACCCCCATGTCACAGGCAGATGCAGCCAGCAGGGCTCTGCCCCCCCACCCCCCACGCCGAGCCCTGTCCCTGCTGGCTGTGAAACTTCAGATGGCACGTGGATGTGGAGGATTACAGTGGCTGGCTGAGGCCCCTGGGTTTGGTGGGATGAGCACGGGGCTAAGCCTCGTGGGTCCAGTCTAATCCGTGTCCTGGCGCCGGCTGACTGGCACAGGCGTTCACGCTCTGTCCCCTGGGCAAGCCCGCCTCTGAGGGTCCTCCCAGCTCTGGCCGCCTGAGCATGTCATCATTTAGAGGACTTGCTCAGTGGCTAATCAGAACCACAGAACCAGAGGCAAGAGGCCAAGGCTGGGTATGGGATGCAAAGTCAACGCCATCAGATGTGTCCGAGTGGGGACTCTGGCTCGGGGGCTGCGTCCCAGACCCCTGGTCACGGAGTTCTCCTCTCTGTGCCACGGACTCCCTCCAGCACCAGCCCCCTTGAGAGGGTCCTGCAATCACGGCTCCCCCGGCTCTGACTCAGCTCACCTCTTGCTTCTTCTCCCCAGTTGCTCCTCTTTAGGGGTCCCATTGTCACCTCTTCCACCAGATCTCCTCTGGGGCCCCCCAGCCTACAAGACAGGGCTGCACACATCTGAGTGCCAGCTGTGGCTGCCCACCAGGCCTCTCCCACAGGCTCTGTGATCCCAGGCAGATCCTGAGCAATGGTGAGCTCCTGCTCCAGAACATTCTATGACAGTGGAGCCAGGTTGTCAAGGGCACGTGGAGAACCCCAGAGGACCGTGGGACCTGACTGCCCACCTGCCCAGCAGAGCCTCCCTCTGACCCGGCTGAGCCCCCACCCCACTAACGCTCTGTAGCGGTCAGATGACCAGACAGACTTGGCTGTCTTCACGAAGGAGAGGACACTGGAGTCTCAGCATGGGAAGGATGTTCTGAGGGGCTGCATGTCCCCACAGGGAGAGTGGGGGCTGAGCTGCAGATGTTCTCTCGGGGCGGAGGGTGGGCAAGATGAGCCAATAACCAGAAGAAAGGTGAGGAGACGAGCAGACCCAGAGTCAGGAGCATCACAGAACCCAGGGAGTGGCCAGTAGCATCTCCTGCAGCCAAGAGTGCAGAAAGGAGCTCAGCTTCACCCTGATGGCTGTTGGGAGTCCTTCCAGGAGAGAGGGGTGGGGGCGGGTAGGGGCCAGAGGCACCAGGCCTCCTCCATGTGACAAAGCAGAGGTAGCAACAGGGCAGAGAACATCGGTGAAAGGTATACTGACCCACCAGTGTGGCCAAGGCCTGGAGAAGTCTCCCCCACCCTACCCTGCCTCCAGCACAGAGACGACGGTAGCTCAGAGGCACCTAGGAGGCCTGGCACAGGGTGGCGCTGACCACTGAGCTGGGCCAGGCAAGCAAGGGCTGCGTCGGTGTCAGGGTGCCAGGGAGCTTGTCAAACGGGGCCCCACCTGCTCCCTCTCCTCTTCCGTGTGACAGCTGTGAGGTTCCCACTGCTGACTCCTTAATCCCCGGATGAGAGGGAACAGCCGAACCCCTGATTCATGCTCTGGGTCACCTCCGTGCTGGGACTCTGCCCTTCAGTCCGCCTCTTCTCTGCCTTCTCTCCGTGACCTTGACCACCGCCTGCCAGCACATCCCACGGCTACGAGTTAGGCCAAATGAAGTTGCCCTCCTGTTGCTGGGGCTGAGCTGGAGGATGCTCTCTCTGGGTGGAGCCGGGGGCAGGATGAGCCATTAACAGGAAGAAAGGTGAGGAGATGAGCAGGCCCTGGATCAGGACACATCCCAGAACCCAAGTACTGGACAATCGGCAGCATCCCCTGCAGCCAAGCGTGGAGACAGGAGCTCAGATTCTCCTAACAAGGACACCCCCGATGGACTTTACGAGTCCTTCCAGGAGAGGGGGTGGGGGAGGGTGGGGTACAGAGGCAGAGGAGCCACCTTATGGTGACAAAGCAGAGGCGGCAGCAGGGCAGAGGGCACTGGCGAAAGGTGTAATGACCCGCCGGCTCGGCTAGGGCCTGAAGCCTCCCCTCACCCGGTCCACCCCACCCCCAGCACAGAGCCTGCAGCAGCTCAGCTGCACCAGGAGGGCCTGGCACAGGGTGGGACTGCACCTGATCCCCGCCACGTGTGACAGCTGCCCGGTTCCCACTGCAGGACCCCAGGGAATCCACCTGCGGGAAACTGAGAGTTGGACCCCGTGAAAAACTCCAACGATGCCTCCGAGACCCCAATTTTCCCACCAGAGCAACTGAAAGGCGCAGACAGGCAAGGAAGATAGCGTTCAGTTCAGACACTCGTGAAACTGTAAGAGTTGCATTTTTGGTGGTTTTGAGGGCAGCATCCTTCTCTCATTCTTCCCCTGCACTTAAGATCTGCCCTGCACAGAGTGCACAGAGCACATTTAGCCTAATCGTATTTACCTTTCCAGCCTTCCCAGGTGGCGCTGTGATAAAGAATCCGCCTGTCAATGCAGGAGAGGCAGGTTTGATTCCTGGGTCGGAAGATCCCCTGGAAGAGGAAATGACTACCCACTCCAGTCTTCTTGCCTGGAGAATCCCATGAACAGAGAAGCCTGGCGGGCTACAGTCCATGGTGTTGTAAAGGGTCAAGCATGACTGAGCAACTGAGCAAAAATTGACCTTTCCAACCTTAATCTGTCACTAGCAGATTCTCCAGGGGATGGAGACCAAGATGGAGCATTCTGTGCAGGAGGTTCACCTGGCAAGCTCCCAGCAGCTTATAAACCCCTGGAAAACAGAGATCACATTGAATGTGTGGCAGCGAGCTAGATACACAGACTAGGATTCTATCAGCTAGGTGTTGATTCTTCTGCTGATGAGGATGACACTTAGCTCCTTGACTTCCTGTGGATTTCTTTTGAAGCCTCCTTTGGATAGATAGCTCCTCTCAGCCACCACCCCTGACCTCGGACGTGGGTGGCTGCTCCTGTGCTGTCTCAGGCTGGCACTCTCGGCCGCCGCCCCTGACCTCGGACATGGGGTAGCTCCTCTTGGACGCCGCCCCTCAGGCATGGGGTGCTTCCAGCTTCTGCCCCACACCCGAGGTCAGGGGCAGCAGCCGGGAGGAGCTACCCCATGCCTGAGGAGCTACCCCATGCCCAATGAGCGGTGGCTGTGCGGGCACAGGAGGGCCTAGAGGAGCTACTCCATGTTCAAGGTCAGGAGGGGCGGCAGTGAGGAGATACCTCTCGTCCAAGGTAAGGAGCAGCAGGTGTGCTTTGCTGGAGCAGCCATGAAGAGATACCCCACATCCAAGGTAAGAGAAACCCAAGTAAGACAGTAGGTGTTGCAAGAGGGCATCAGAGGGCAGACACACTGAAACCATAATCACAGAAAACTAGTCAATCTAATCACACTATGACCACACCCTTGTCTAACTCAATGAAACTAAGCCATGCCCTGTGGGGCCACCCAAGACAGGCGGGTCATGGTGGAGAGGTCTGACAGAATGTGGTCCACTGGAGAAGGGAATGGCAAACCACTTCAGTATTCTTGCCTTGAGAACCCCATGAACAGTATGAAAAGGCAAAATGATAGGATACTGAAAGAGGAACTCCCCAGGTCAGTAGCTGCCCAATATGCTACTGGAGATCAGTGGAGAAATAACTCCAGAAAGAATGAAGGGATGGAGCCAAAGCAAAAACAATACCCAGTTGTGGATGTGACTGGTGATAGAAGCAAGGTCTGATGCTGTAAAGAGCAATATTGCATAGGAACCTGGAATGTCAGGTCCATGAATCAAGGCAAATTGGAAGTGGTCAAACAAGAGATGCCAAGAGTGAACGTCAACATTCTAGGAATCAGTGAACTAAAATGGATTGGAATGGGTGAATTTAACTCAGATGACCATTATATCTACTACTGCAGGCAGGAATCCCTCAGAAGAAATGGAGTAGCCATCACGGTCAACAAAAGAGTCTGAAATGCAGTACTTGGATGCAATCTCAAAAATGACAGAATGATCTCTGTTTGTTTCCAAGGGAAACCATTCAATATCACAGTGATCTAAGCCTATGCCCCAACCAATAACGCTGAAGAAGCTGAAGTTGAATGGTTCCAAGAAGACCTACAAGACTAATACCCAAAAAGATGTCCTTTTCATTATAGGGGACTGGAATGCAAAAGCAGGAAGTCAAGAAACACCTTTAGTAACTAGCAAATTTGGCCTTGGAGTACAGAATGAAGCAAGACAAAGGCTAATACAGTTCTGCCAAGAGAACACACTGATCAAAGCAAACACCCTCTTCCAACAACACAAGAGAAGACTCTACACATGGACATCACCAGATGGTCAACACCGAAATCCGATTGATTATATTCTGACTGTGTGGATCACAACAAACTGTGGGAAATTCTTAAATAGATGAGAATATCAAATCACTTTACCGTCTCCTGAGAAATCTGCATCCAGGTCAAGAAGCAACAGTTCGAACCTTACATGGAACAATTGACTAGTTCAAAATTGGGAAAGGAGTATGACAAAGCTATATATTGTCACCCTGCTTATTTAACTTGGGTTTTACTGGTGGCTCAGATGGTAAAAAATCTGCCTGCAATTCAGGAGATCCAGGTTTGATCACTGGGTCAGGAAGATTCCCTGGAGAATGGAATTAGCTATGTCTCTTTTAGACAACATATTGCTAAATGTGTGTTTTTAAATCCATTCTAAGAGCTTTTTTCTTTCAACAGTTAAGTTCACTCCCTTCTGCTGTTCAAACAAATATGCTTAGTTTTGGGTTTATTTTATAGTTTACATTTATTTATTCTAACACCTTTTTGTTAGTATTTTATTTTTGTTTATAGTATTTTATATAGTCTGATTTTTTATTTAGATTTTGAAGTTATATTCTGCCTCGGATTCTACATGGGTTTAGCTTTACAATTTTAAGTTATATGCCTGAAGCATATCTCTTCTGATAGAAGAAGAGAAACAAGAAATATTTAGCACAAAATTCAGGAGAGCAATTGTCTTTGTGAGGTAGGCAACAGGATGGAATCAGAATGGAGAATATAGATACAATATATGAATATGTGATCAAGATCCAACTTTGGTGTTGTTACCATTGTGTTTTTATGCTTTATGGCTTACATATATTTTTTATATTGTCATGTATACACCAAATATTATTTTAAAACTAAAGATTCATAAGTACCAACTTTCTCTACCTTTCTTGTTTTTTCTTCTACCAGCACCCTCCCGAGTTCTCAGCATTCTGTGTTTTGTTGCTATCTTCTTCACTTCTTACTGTTTTTGTTTTAAGTAGACTATTACTTTGACAATAAGTGGTTTTTAGTTAAAAATTATGAAAAGCAAAATGGCATACCTACAATGCTTTTAACAGTACCAAGAAAAATACTTACAGATCATATGAACAAGGACTAAAGAATAAGACACAAAAATGAAAATATTTACCTTCGTGTTGTGGGATTATGTACAACAGTGCCTCCCTAGAATTGTTCTTTGCCGCCTCATCATTTCAGTCAAACACTAAAAAGAAACAACAAACACAGCAATATAGTCTAATATATGTGGTAATAAAAATATATTACAGAAGTTTTTACATTTTGTATATTGTATTGTTTTCTGAAGTGTTTTAAAGTTTCAGAACAAAATAGGAAACAATCTCTTTAGATGAACGGCTTTAGTAGATTATAAAAAGCCTAATATGGAGAAGGAAATAGCAATAGTCTCCAGGATTCTTGCCTGGGAAATCCGGTGGACAGAGGAGCCTGGTGGGTTACAGTCCATGGGGTCGCAAAGAGTGGGACAAGACTGAGGGAAGGAAATAGTCCCAGAAAGTTGAGGTGCTCACCAAAGACCCCAGAGATTTTGATGGCAGACCTAGAACTGTGGCTGAGGACTCCCAGCTCCCAGGCCTCTTGATCCTGACCTCTCTCATCAGATACCCATGGGGAAAACTAGAATCTAAAATCTGCCTGAGGACTTCCCTGGTGGCTCAGTGGTAAAGCTTCAGCAGGAAATGCGAGTTTCATCTCTGGTTAGGGAAGATCCCACATGCCTCGGAGCAGCTAAGCCCAAGAGCCGAAACTACTGAGCCTGTGCTCTAGAGCTGCAACCACTGAAGCCCACGTGCCGCAACCACAGGAGCCTGAAGGGCCTAAGTTACTCCATCTTGCAAAAGAAAAGAATTCCATCCTGCAAGGTTCCGGGCAAAAGACCTTTGGATATTACCCAACCTGAGCCCACTGCCCACAGCCAATCAACCCTCAAATTACCTAACCTAGCCCCACTGTACATGAGCCAATAGGCCAAACCAGTTATCTGTCAACTTGAACACCCCCTTAAGTGACCAATCAGTTGTCCTCCTGCCTGAACACCCCTTTTCTACCCTTGCCTCGGAGCAGCTAAGCCCAAGAGCCGAAACTACTGAGCCTGTGCTCTAGAGCTGCAACCACTGAAGCCCACGTGCCGCAACCACAGGAGCCTGAAGGGCCTAAGTTACTCCATCTTGCAAAAGAAAAGAATTCCATCCTGCAAGGTTCCGGGCAAAAGACCTTTGGATATTACCCAACCTGAGCCCACTGCCCACAGCCAATCAACCCTCAAATTACCTAACCTAGCCCCACTGTACATGAGCCAATAGGCCAAACCAGTTATCTGTCAACTTGAACACCCCCTTAAGTGACCAATCAGTTGTCCTCCTGCCTGAACACCCCTTTTCTACCCTTTTACCTGAATAATTCCCTATAAAAGCAGTGTAGCCCAAAACTCGGGGCTCCCTCCTTGTAGCTGCTGCGTCGGTGCTGGTGGGAGCCCCAGCTCGAGCTTGGTAATAAAGACTCTCTTGCTTTTGCATCAGATACTGGCTCCCTGGTGGTCATTGGGAGATTTCGCGACTTGGGCATAACAGAGCCCACATGCCGCAACCACTGGAGCCCACGTGCTGCAACCACTGAGGCCCGCCACACCCTAGAGCCCATGCCCTGCAACAAGAAAGAAGCCACCGAAACCAGAAGCCTGGGCACCACAACTAGAGAGTAGCCCCTGCTCGCCTCAGCTAGAGAAAAGCCCATGCAGCAATGAACCCCTACACAGCCAAAATTAAATAAAATCATTAAAAAAAAATAAAAAGCCTAACAGTGCTGGCAAACTTGCACCTCAAAAAGTAATTTGATGCTTATGTGAAAGTCGCTCAGTCATGTGCGACTCTGCAGCCCTATGAGCTGTAGGCTGCCAGGCACCTCTGTCCACCGCATTCTCCAGGCAAGAATACTGGAGTGGGTTGCCATTCTCTTCAAGAGATCTTTCCAACCTAGGAATCGAACCTGGGTCTCCTGCATTGCAAGCAGATTCTTTCATCTGAGCCACCAAGAATAACTCCCAATTTGATGCTAATTAGCTATTTAAACATGCAGAAGGTGGGTGAAATGGGGGACTAGCAGGGAAATTGGACCTGCCTCAACAGCAACAACACACAGGAATACAAAATATCTCAGAGAGTTGGGGAACTGAAGTATTCCTCCGTCTCCTCACAGAGCAAAAGGGCGAAAATACTCAGACGTCTTCGTACCAATAGTGTGGAAAACCTATGTTTGAAAGAGCTTATCTACAAAGAAACTGTACTTTTAAAATTAGCTCACATTTTACCAGTCAAGTTCGAATTAGCATAAGTGTTCCTACCTTATGTGGATCTGATTTCAATTTAAGGGAAAAAAACACCTGACATTTTAGTTAACCTGCACAGTCTGACAAGGGTAAACATGTAAGTTCCTTCAGGACTATTGAGATATGAAAAACAGCCCTGGACCCCAGAGCCCAGGGTTGGAACCAGAGCTTTGCAAATCAAACTTCCATTAGCAATAGCAAATGTTACATAGACCCCAAGCCCCTTGAGAGAGCTGAGTGCATATGGCTGACATTATTTTCACCTGAACCCCCTCTCCAAATACCAATGTCCCCCTGGGGAGGTGCCAAAATAACTCCTTATAAAAAAGCTTAGGTCATTTTTGTCACTGTGTTCAGTGTCAGAAATGTAAAAGTCCCCTTCCTTCTGAGCGTCTTCATTCTCCTTGAGACTCAGGGTCACCTTCTCTTTCTTCCCAGAATACTCTGCTCAAGAGTTAACAGGGCAGAACGGAGCAGGACATAGGGATCCGGCTTTGGCTTTCTTTCTCACAACTTCTCCTTTCTCCCAAAGGGCAGGAATATGTCAAAGTTCTGACATTTCTAATGCACCTTTGACTCAGCACCTTTTCTTCCACTGTTAGTTGTGAAAACACTGCCTCAGTTTTGACATCACCCATGTTTGTGTTCACACCCTTGGTCCTTGCTGTCTGTCTCCCACAACCAAGGAGTGCCTCCCTTGATGCTGCCACAGCTCTGGAACCATGCACATTTGTAGCATTCTTGCCACATTCTCTTATTGAACACCTACTAGACACAAGGCACTGTGCTAGGAATTTTAAGGTGCAAAATAGGCAAAAAAGAAATAATCTCCACATAAAGTGGATAATGAAGAGATGGTTAAAGAAACTACTTTGGGCTCATAGAAAAAGAAAGAGATCAGTGCATGGGAAAACAGTGAACTTCCATGTAGGAAGCTCTATTTTAGATGAGGAAGGACTCAGAGAAATAGAACATTGATGGATGTTTTCCAAGGAAGTATAAAAGTGAGAATTCTCGGGATGTGACTGAGAAAGAATGAGCAGCCTGGCTTAGCTAAAGTATAGGGAGATCATTGGGAAAAAGAAAAAAAATGAAAGGAGTATAGCAAACATTTTGCAGTGGTCTGTTTTCTACATCTTCCAAGGAGTACAGTTAGGCAGTTAGTCTCATGGGAATTCTAAGTTACTTTTGCCCTTTATCTAAACAGTGCCACTTTTCCAGGGTCTAATTTTTACATTCTTCAAAAGAAATGACAACTGTGGAAATGATCGGTCAGCTTGTAAGGATGCTGGGTGACTCACTCTCACTCAATGGACTTGACTTAATTTAATTTAGCACTCTTCTTGGGTCACTCTCCAACTCTGATGGAGGGGTCTAAATTGACCCCTTTAGAGGAGATAATGCAATATGCAGAGCTGAACTCCAGGATGATTATATTATTAACTGCCCTCACAACAAAAATTAAAAACAGACCAGTCCTAAGGAAGAGTGATGGTGCAGGCTGACCTGTGGAAATATTCATAAAATGTTATTCAGTGTGATAGCAAAGTGTATGCTTGAAGAACACTGCTGCTGCTGCTGCTGCTGCTGCTGCTCAGTTGCTTCAGTCATGGGGTCAACTCTGTACAGCCCCATAGATGGCAGCCCACCTGGCTCCTCTGTCCCTGGGATTCTCCAGGCAAGAATACTGGAATGGGTTGCCATTTCCTTCTCTGTGAAGAACACTAGTCCCGCACAAACATTGAGGCTTTCCTTAATAGAGGGGGAAATTACTGCTTTAGTAATAGAACTGGGGAGGTAATATGAAAATGGAAAGCAATTTTTAAAAGCTGCTTAGGAAATGACAGCAATTGAGATATGTGAATGGGCTTCATCATGAAAAAAATCTAAAAAGATTCTACCTGTAGTACATTAATTCTCTTTTTCTTGAAAGACATAAAAAATTGGCTGAATTATTTCCTTTCATTATTGAGTATTTGTTGTGGCTCAGAGGTTAAAGCATCTGCCTGCAATGCAGGAGACCTGGGTTCAATCCCTGGGTCGGGAAGATCCCCTGGAGAAGGAAACGGCAACCCACTCCAGTATTCTTGCCTGGAGAATCCGTTGGATGGAGGAGCCTGGTGGGCTACAGTCCATGGGGTCGCAAAGAGTTGGACACGACTGAGCGACTTCACACACACACAATAATAATGAAATTTTAAAATTTTTTCTCTAGAGAAAGAGGAATGCTGACAGCTTTTTAAAAATACTTTCCTATGATAAGGATGGTGGTGACCAATTCATTTATTCATACCACATGGATTTATAGAACCTACATTTGCTAGGCATTAAAAACATAAAGCTAAGTAAAAAAATGTCCCTTCTCTGAAGTACAGCAGGAAAATACCCAATCAAAAGACTGTACAATACAGAATGCCAAGTGGCATGATAAAAATATATAATATATAAGACATTCTAAGAGCATGAAAAATATTGAATCTGTGGTGTGGGAAACAATGAGTTGAGACTTCCAGATAAAGTGTGTCCTAGGCCAAGTATTAAGGGGTAGGTAGAAGTTATTCAAGCAAAGATGAAAAAAGAATGCTTTCCAGGCATATCGTTACAAAAGATACCCACAGTGCTCATGAAATCACCAGTAGTCAAGTAAGCCTGAGAAAACTGGGCAAAGAAAGATTGCAGCAGGAGGTGTTAAATGTCATGGCCAGAAGTTTGGACTTAGCCAATGGCCATGAAGAACCAACCAACAACTTTAAAAAGAAACATCATGGTCGTAAGTGTTTCAGGTCAAACTTGTAGAACCCAGAGAATGTACCAGAGAAATTCAAAGACATACTTAGAAAAACACAGTAGGAGGCAAATTGTAATCCTAACAAGAGATGAACTATGTCCGTGGCAGTGAAGATAAAGAGAAAAAGAATACATTTAAGAAATATAAAAGTGGTCAGTCTAGAGGACTTGGTTTGAACATGGAGATTAGCAGAAAGGAACTTGGGATTGGGGAATAATTGAGGGTGGTGTGCCTCATCACCTATGAGTGATCCTCAACACAACTATCACTGGATTTCTCAGCAGAAACCTTTCAGCAAAATTGATATATTTAAAGCATTGAAAGAAGAAAACTGTCAAATAAGAACTTCATATCTGCAAAACTGCCCCTCAAAAATGAGGGAGAGATTAAGACATTCTCAGTCGAACAAAAACTGAGAGAGCTTGTTAGTGTTATTATAGTAGACCTGCCCTACAAGAAAGGTTATGAGAGTCCTTCAGGTTGAAATGAATGGGAAGTTATTGTTTACTGCGTATAGTGTTTCTGTTTCAAATGATGGACAAATTCTGGAAAAGGATAGTGGCGATGATTGCAGGAAATTTTAGATATACTTAATGTCACTGAAATTGTACAGTTGGCAGTTAAAATGGTGAATTTTATGTATTTTACTAATTTTACTATAAGAAAGAAGAACCCCGTGGAGAGTTTATTACTTGTACCTAAACCTTGAGTGCTATACAATCAACTAGTTGATTATCTTAATTCAGTCAAATAAACTATCATTCATCTTTTTAACTCTATCAATGGCCTGAATAACCCATTTATTAAATCCATCATTGCTCTTCTATTTCTGTGTACACAAAGTCTGCATATACAGTGAGATGCCATCAATATTCAGAAAATTCTTTAAATAAGATTACTCGAAATGACCTTATACCACTGTAAGACTTAAATCTCCAAAGAGGCCACATTCTTTCTTTCTTTCTTTTTTTTTTTTTTAGCAGTTTTCACAGAACCATTGACAAATTACAGCCCAACTCACCCAACTGTGAGAGTTACAAATGCTAGTTCTTTATGTAACATGATTTTAAGGAGTCTCTCTTAAAACTACTGCCTCCTGTCTGCCTCATGGTCAACACTTTGTACCTTTAGAAGTACTCTGGGGTCATGGGCATTTTTAGTTATGTTAGGACCTCGTGTACTCTCACTGGATGTAAATTGCTTTATTTAGGCATTAATATCAACTATTGCATGGCACCAAGTAGGTGCCTAAGGATTCAGGCAAGTAAAATATGTTTCCTAGAGGTAGGAACATGGAAGAACCAAGAAGCCCCAGGGGAGGGCCCTTATGGGAAAGGCATAAGCTAGAAGGGGAATGAGAAAGTATTAAGACAAAATTTTGCCTGAGATACCAAATAAACAACCAGGACTTAGTGCTGTGAACATGACCAACATCTTCAAATTTGGGAACAAAAAACTGTAGAGGCCTCATGCTTCAACCTCAGATTCACTGTGGATATCTCCTGTCTTCCCGAAAGGTCCTTCTTGGTTATCCATTTTTTAAGTGTGTGTGTGTGGTTTTTTTAACCTCTTAGGATACGGGTGGTGTGTATGGTAGGTGAGACAGCCTAGAAGTCTTCACAGAGGAGCTGACTTTTCAGCAAGATTTGAAGTCAGATGTAAGAATTCCCACATAGATATTAGCCTGATTCCCAGCACATTCCAAACATTTCTGTCAAGTTGAAAGCCATTATCTACAAACACAGTGTTATTTGTGTTAATGCTCTAATGGTAATAAATCGCAGAGTTGAAGTTTTCTGGATGACAAGCTGTACATGAAGGAAGGATGGAGAGTGAATATATAAATATATTTTTTCCTTGACCTATTTCTCACAAGCCATTTATAGATAATTTCAATAGAAAACACATTAAGGATTTTCTTTCCCAGTAGACCTTTTCCATTTCCTTCTTTCTGCCTAGGCTCCCCTGTTACTCTAATTCACTGCTGCTTAACATATTCAGGCTTCAGACTGAAGCAATACACAAATCAGATCAAGCAATGCCTTAATCATTCATTTTCAAAACTTTCCCAATTAGGACACTTATCTCCTCTGCACAGAAATGCACCATTAGCAGACTCGTTTCTTTTCCCATTGAGTAAGCAACACAGGTGAGTCTGTGTGCTAAGGCTTCTGCCGGGCTGGCTCCCTACACACTTGGTGCAGCAGTGATATGTGTGTGTGTGTGTGTGTGTGTGTGTGTGTGTGTTGTTGTTGTTGTTGTTGTTGTTTGGGAGGACTCGGGAACAAGGGCATTTAATCTTCTGTTTTGCTTTGTTGTGTGTTACCTTTTATGCTGTGGGCAGAGAGCACACAGTCCACTTGCAGCCCAGCCTGATGCTGCTCTTCATTTACATCTTTCCACCCCAAAAGAAGGGCTTCCTAAATGGCTCAGTGGTAAAGAATCCACCTGCCAATGCAGGAGACATGGGTTCAATCCCTGGGTCAGGAAGATCCCCTGGAGGAGGAAATGGCAACCCCCTCCAGTATTCTTGCCTGAAGAATCCCATGGACAGGGGAGCCTGGTGGGCTATAGTTCATGGGGTCACAAAGAATGGGATATGACTGAGCATGCAGGCACCCCAAAAAGAGTTTGGGTGGGAGGGGATGAGGTGCTATCTGCATATCAGGGGTAGGGCTTCTGTGGTTTGAGAACCCCCTGTGAATACGCTAAGCAACCTCCATTTCTACTATAGAGTCCTTATCATTCCTGAAAATTAGATGCCGCCTGAGGGCATTCATGAGGTTGGGCTTTTTTGGGTGTGTGTGTGTGTGTGTGTGTATGTGTGAGTAATAAAGTTTTATTAAAGCACAAAAGAGATAGAGAAAGCTTCTGACATAGACATCAGAAGAGAGGGCAGAAAGAGTGCCCCCCTGCTAGTCTTTAGCCAAAGTTGGACGCTTTAAGGATTTCTTTGACAGATATTGGGTCAACATTGGCCATTCTTTTCTGTTCTGTTTTGAGGGCCATTTGCAGTCTCCCAGTCACAGCCAGAGAAGAGAACAAAGCTTCCAGAACTAGCGCCCACAAAGTGGCCACACAGATTCCACCACTCCTTACCCTGGGTGCCTCCTTCTTCGGTCACAGAAAATGCCTCTGAAGCTCAAGGTGGGGAGATGTTGAAATTCACTACCTTCCCCCCACAGTAAATCCAATGCTGGGAGAGAGTTTCCAAGTTTAACTCAGATCAAACTATAAACAAAGGATGTCTGCTTTCAGGTCTAAGAAAATTGAGAACTGCAACCAAACAGAAAGCTTAGGGGACAGAGGAGCTCCATTCCATGTGTCTGAGGAGAAACCCTAAGCTCACACTCATTGGAATACAATGGATTGCTTTGGATTCTCCCTTCTCTTGTTCACTGGACTGAAAGAGTGAAAAGAAAGATAATTGCTTCACGGAGGCCTGTGCTTGAAAGGACAGAACTCTGTCACCTGAGGTCTGGCAGAAGCCAGCAGGAGGCTGCATCTATTAACATATTTTAGTCACAGGAGATTCCTTCCTAGAGGGAGAGCTGTGGAAAGGTGTTTTAACTTTTTATTTTTTAATATATTACCGGTTTCCATGGAGACCAAGGTAAAGCTGTTGCACAGACTTTTCTTGTAGAAGCCAGAGTGACATTGTCACGCCTGAGGAGAAACTCAGGCCTGTCTTCCTGTCCCCTTTGCAGCCCACTGCCCTTTGTTACCCCTTCCAGGGAGCAAGCGCTGTGTTAGAAGCTCGAGATTCAGACACCAGGCTAGCCTCCCGTGGATCGCAAAGAAAATACAAAACAATGCTGCTGCTCAAATTAGTCTCTGGCATCAGCAGCATCAGAGCCTGAAAAGTGTGTTGGTGGTGGTGGTTTCATCACTAAGCCGTGTTTTAATCTTATGGCCCCATGGACTGTATCCTGCCAGGTTTCTCTGTCCCCAGAATTTCCCAGGCAAGAATACTGGAGTGGGTTACCATTTCCTTTTCCAGAGGATCATTTCCATCCAAGGATTGAACCCGTGCCTCCTGCGCTGCAGGCAGATTCTTTACCACTGAGTCACCAGGGAAGCCCAAAAAGTATATACTTTCAATCAAAACAATGTTCAAGTGAAGTTTCTTCCAAGTAAATCTGCTACACAATCTAATCACTAAATGTCTTTTCTCCTTTGATTTGCAGTGTGAGCAAAAGTGGCTCTGTCTTAAACCATTAGTTAATTCATGCAAAACTTAAGTTCTTCAGTGGAGCTAAGTCAGTAAGGTGGGTTGTTTGGGTCCCTCCTTTAATGGTAAAGGCTGATCAACTGCATGTTTCACATTTATACTAATTGTAAAGACCATGTAGACACAGCTGAAGATTGTCCTTTGCTAATGTCCCTCGTGGCTGGCAATGCCTCCAGAATACTAAAACCTGTTTCTAAGAAATCAATATTGAAAAATGAAAAGAACAGAATGCATTCCCCTCACACAGCTCCTGATCAAAGGAAAGGTAGACCTGAAATTTGATCATTGTCTTAAACAGTATCTGTGGCCGCTCAGCTTTCCTAGATAATGATTCTTTTTGAAGTCATGTGGGAGAAACCACTGTAAGAATACTTCCTACCGATTTGGCAATAAAGATTTGGCAGTTTATTCTTTAAATGAAAGAGAGCTATGCTGTCTGCCAAGTGTGTGCTATGTGAGTGGGGCATAAGAAAATTTGTGTTTGGTGTGTTTAGAGACTAAGTGGTGTTTGACTCTTCACGACCCTATGAGCTGTAGACCTCCAGGCTCCTCTCTCCATGGAATTTCCCAGACAAGATATTGGAGTGAGTTGCCATTTCCTTTTCCAAGGGATCTTTCCCACCTAGGGGTCAGACCCCCCCTTGCATTGGCAGGCAGATTATTTTCCTCTGAGCCACCAGGGAAGCCCAAGGAAGTTTGGAGCTCGGGTGGGGGGGGAACTCAGGTAAACTTTTTTTCTTTGCTTTTGTTAGGTACGTAGAGTAGGGAAAAGGAGTCCAAAATGGCGGTGGCTAAAAGACAAGGGAAAAGCCCGCGAAAATAGAACAAAAGAAGGTCCAAGGATGGAAGTGAGGATCTCAGATAAAACAAACAACACTCCTGGCTGGCCCAATTTACATAGGACAGGCCCAGGGAGAGAGAAACATAAATAGAGGAGCCAAAGCTAGCTCTCTCTCTCTCCCACACGCTGGGGCACTTCTCCTTGTGTCTTTGGATCTACATGCCCTCATGCCTCAAAGATGGATTTTCCTGCTATCTTCTAAAAAAAATAGAGCTGTAACACTGAGCTATAACACTGATTTGTCTAAGAGCTATAACATGGTCCATTCAAGACCTGAGAGCTGTGACACGGTCTATCCAAGACCTGAGAGCTGTAACATGCCGAGAGGGCTTCAATGTCAGTCACTCCAAATCTTTGTGTGACAAGGCAAAAAGCCAAGGAACATACACTTATGTGACATTTTGATGATAAAATTGTGTAGTGGGCCAGAGAAAGAATTATTCATGAAATGTTTTTTATGTTACTATTAGCACAGGTTTACTTTTTTAGGTAGAATAGTGACTTCTTTTGCACCTCTGTGCTTGTTCTTGGAGAAGAGGAATCAGTAGTTGGCTGTCAAAACTCTAGCCATAGTTTTGCTCATTATGCTATAAGATTTGACCTTCTTTCACCTATCTACTGACTTAGAACTGAAATTAATGGGAAGCAGAAACTCACCATAAAAAGAGAAGCTTATTTTTTACAGCATGGTTTTCCTACACTCCCCCAAAGAATAAAAGTTATTATCTCAGTAAATTTCTACAGTTGGTTTTTAGTATAAATATTAAATAAATATTATGAATTTGCAAATACTGATTTTGGCAGAATCTTCCACAGCCTCATTCTTAGCTTGTATTAATCAAATCAGCTGGTTTTGCTATGAATTTGTTCTTTTGGAGCATAATGTTATGTAACTACATAAATTCTATTTCTGGGCTTGTAGTAGCAGCTCAAATTAATTAAGGATTTATTTTATTATCCCGCCAACAGCTGTTAGATTATTTCACCTACTCAGTGCTTGAATGTTACCCCAAACCCTATTCCAGTTTCCTAAACTTACTATTGCTTTCTGGGCAATAAAGAGGGCTCATTCTTTTAACAAATATGTATTGAACACCTACTATGTGGCAGATACTATTTTAGACATTGTAGGATATACAAGGATGAATAGAATATGTTAAAGTCTGCTATATTCTAGTGAAGGATGAGATAAACCAGTAAACAAATTTGTTAATTTCAGATAGTTGTAAATGCTTTGGAAAAAATAATACACAGTGATACCAGCAGTGATTCCCCAGTGGGTTCACATGATGATATGTATAAAACTTGATGGCATCTGCAGAATACTGGAAGAGTGAGACACCCATGGCGGTCCAGTGGTGAGACTTTGCCTTCCAGTGTAGGGAATGTGGGTTAAAATCGTACTGTCTTCAGCTTGTTCCCATGGCACCTCCTTCTTTCACGTGATGGTGTGTCAATTTCGTAGTTTCAGTCCCTTCCCAGTTGACCATGAGCTTCTGGTGGGCAGAGATGATTCATCTTCATGGTCAAGGGAACATGCTGAAGGAAAAATTAATTCAGTGTGGGTAAGTCAAGAAAATCCCCTTAGAGAAGGTGGTGAAAGAGGGTGGCTTTAACTGTGGGACTGAGGAAAGCATAGATGTTTACCAGATGGAAATACAGAGATGGGAAAGGGAAAAAGCACTGACTGCTAACTGTCAATATAGGGCACTAGGCATTTGCACCCCCCTCAATTCCAGCTTTAGACCAAGCTCCAGGTGCTCCCCATCAAGGGTCTACATTGGCTTATTCTCTGTTCATTAAGAATCACAGATCTGGCTTTTCAGGAAATCCCTTAGTTAAGCAAAAAAGTCCTACCTCACCCACAAGGCCACCAGCCCTATTTGGTTTTAGTTCTTCCCTCTTCTAGCTCAAAGTAAAACAAAGCCTTTCTGAAAGCATCATGTTCTTCACTATACAGTTTCCCTTGCTGAAAGAAAATCACCCAAACACCAAAGATTTGTAGGAAACAATAGAAACATCTCAGTCAGTGATACGTGTGAGCCATTACTCTCATAACAGTAATCACACTAGCTCGGGCAAAAATAAGCAACATTTAAAAGTAGTTAACATGATCCTCTCTTTTTGTTCAGAATCACTAGTACAGGTTCAGTCGCCAACTAGTATCATATAGGAGACCACCCATGACCAGAAAGTCAAATTCTAAGACAACAATTCTCAACACTGACTCCACAATAAACCACCTAGGGAGCTCTTTATCGAAAGAACTGACATTTGCAGAGCAATGGAAACCAGGGTCTTGAGGTGAGAGAGCTGATCCTCAGGCAAGTGGGGAACTACTGGCCCCCAAGAATGCTGGCCCTGCGGTGAAAAGACCAGCAACCCATTGCTCATGGACTGAGAATGACTAAATTCTTCCTCTCTGCTACTGAACACTGGTTTCCTGATCTGTAAAATGGGAAAACCCTGATGGTTCACAATATTTTAGTCTGACTCGTGGGAGATAGTTTGGGTATAAATCCTTTGACACTGTCAAGAATCCTTTAGAGAAAAGGGAAAGCTGTTCATCAGTAGCAACTCTTTTAATTTGTGTATTGGGTTTGGGGGACATTAATTATCATGTTCCTATTCTAGTAGCTGTTTACTTCAAACATCTTGGAAGGAAATGGTCCACTAATAAAAATGATCAATGCAGAGGAACACGTTTGCGGAGGCAGTTAGACTTCAATTTTCATATATATATTAAAAATGTTATTTATTTATTTCTCTACGGCTATGCTGGGTCTTTGTTGCTGTGCAGGCTTTCTCTAGCTGTGCTGCGTGGTTTCTCATTGTGCTGGCTTCTCTTGTTGCAGGGCATCGCTCTCGGGTGGGCAGGCTTCATTAGCTGTGGTGTGTGGTCTCAGTAGTTTCAGCTCCTGGGTTCAAGAGAATGGGCTCAGTAGTTGTGGCACATGGGCTTAGTTTCTCGGGGGCATGTAGGACCTTTCAGAATCAGGGATTGAACCCTCATCTCCTGCATTGGCAAGCAGATTCTTTACCACTGAACCACCAGGGAAGCCCAGACTTCAAGTTTCATCTGTTAATTTTGAAGTATAGGAAGAGAGGCTAACCAGGCATTCAGACAGGCAGACTGCAGCTTGAGAGAGATTAAGGATAAAAATATAGGTTTAGGGGTCAATATCTGTGTAGAATTTGGATTAAGACTGTTATTTGTACCCACAAGTCTGCTGCCTAGATGTCTTCTAAATCTGCCTGTAATAGTTAAGGAAAATAACTCAAGTTTCCATCTCATATACTGTGGACTCAGGAAGCACTCAGATTTCTGTAGGTTCCTGAGAAATGAGGGTTGGTAGGGTGCAGATTGCATTCTTATTATACCTTTACTTTCCATTGAATTTCTATGACCCACATAATTAGCTCCTTCTGATTTCCCAAAGCACCGCTAACACAATGTTCCATACTTTTACTGCACGTGGCAATAATGGAGGAAAATAAAGTCAAGGCCAGAAGCAACTTCACCTTGTAAATTGTACATTCTACCCCACCTCCATCACTGGGAATTTTCCCGTGGGTGGATTGTTCTTCAACCTTGTCTGGTTCCCTATTGCTAGCTTGCTCTTCCACCTCCACCTACAGACTCCAGTCAGAGCGCTGCAATTCTTTGCATATTCTGCTGTTTTTTCACTCCGCTTTTCTGGATTACCCACCTAATCTCAAACTTTTCATTCTCTCACTGTGCAAATAAATTCAGTCTTAACTTGTACTTAATGTTGCCCAAACAGTCTATGTTAAAGGTGGCTTCACTTTTCCACCCATAAAAGTTCCTCAAGCTCCATCAAGGTATATTCTTACACATGGAAAAATCTACCCATAAGACAAAGTATGCTATTCTTGTAGATGACAAAAGCAACAACAGCTGTCTTTGAAAAAATATTTTCTCTTCCTACTACATAAAGAAAGAAGAGAAGGCTGGCATTATTCATAATTATGTTAGCCATATTTTTAAAGTGCATTCCATGTGATGAGCTAAGAATTATGATAAGTGGTTTATATGCATACCACTATTTGATTCTTATAGCAAGCCTATTCTAAAGACAAGAAAACTAAAGTGCAGGGAGATTGGGCATCTCACCCAAGGTGAGATAGTTATTAATCAGAGGCTCAGAGCCTGCCATGTCATTTTCCTGTAGCTAAACCTATGCTGCCGCTGCTGCTGCTAAGTCGCTTCAGCCGTGTCCAACTCTGTGCGACCCCATAGATGGCAGCCCACTTAATGAGTGGATCTACAGAAAAAAAATCTCTGCTTTGTACAGCTTACCAATTTCCATGGTGAAAATACTCCCACCAAGGCTGACTTCAAGCTAATATAACATCACTGGATACAGAGCTGGGAAGAGGACACCACTCTATAGGAATTCCACCAATGGACCAATAATTTCAAGAGCATTAATAAGAGTAGTAAAATGTAATAATTATGAAGTGATGTTTTACATATTTATTACCTGTTTTTAATATACTACTTAATTCTAATTTAAATAATTTAAGTTTTGAAATTAATTTATTTGTTTTAATTAATTTACTTATTTAATAATAAATGATTTATTAATAATTTATTTATTTGAAGAATAATTACAATATTGTAATGGTTTTTGCCATACATCAATATGAATCAACCATAGATATACATGTGTCCCCTCCATCCAGACACTCTCTAACATAAATCACAGTAAGATCCTCTATGACCCACCTCCCAGAGTAATGGAAATAAAAACAAAAATAAACAAATGGGACCTAGTTAAACTTAACAGCTTTTGCACAACAAAAGAAACTATAAGCAAGGTGAAAGACAGCCCTCAGAACGGGAGAAAATAACAGCAAATGAAAAAACTGACAAGAATTAATCTCCAAAATATACAAGCAGCTCATGCAGCTCAATAGCAGAAAAACAAACAACCCAATCAAAACATGGGCAAAAGACCTAAACAGACATTTCTCCGAAGAAGACATGCAGATGGCTAATAAACATGAAAAAATGCTCAGCATCGCTTATCATTAGAGAAATGCAAATCAAAACTATAATGAGGTATCATCTCACACCAATAATTTAAGTTTTAATAATGGTTGATTTAATAACCAGCTTGCAAAATTCTTCAAAATTTAACAGGTGACTCCAGCGAGCCAGTATGAACTACCTCTGAGACACACACAATTGCTTCTTGAGTATACCTTAAATATAACCCAGACTTAAAAAAATTAGGGAAAGAAATAGATCAAGATGAAAAGAAAATCAGAAATGTGTTCCATGGTGAAAGTTAACAAATTCAAGAAGCTGAGGCTTCTTATAGTTCTGGAGATTGGGGAAGGCAAGCATTTGCTGTTAAATAATATGATAACCTAGAAAGCATATTAAAAAGCAGAGACATTACTTTGCCAAAAAAGGTCCATCTAGTCAAGGCTATGGTTTTTCCAGTGGTTATGTATGGATGTGAAAGTTGGACTATAAAGAAAGCTGAGCACCAAAGAACTGATGCTTTTGAAGTGTGGTGTTGGAGAAGACTCTTGAGAGTCCCTTGGACAGCAAGGAGATACAACCAATCCACCCTAAAGGAGATCAGTCCTGAATATTCATTGGAAGGACTGATACTGAAGCTGAAACTCCAATACTTTGGCCACTTGATGTGAAGGACTGATTCACTGGAAAAGACCTTGATGCTGGAAAAGACTGAAGGCAGGAGGAGAAGGGGACGACAGGTTGAGATGGTTGGATGGCATCACCAACTCAATGGACATGAGTTTGAGTAAACTCCAGGAGTTGGTGATGAACAGCGAGGCCTGGTGTGCTCTGCAGTCCGTGGGGTCTCAAAGGTTGAACACAACTGAGCAACTGAACTGAACTGAACTAATATGATAATGTTTGGAGTTCAGGCACATTTGTCATGAGTCTCAGACTTTGGTTCAATAGATAAAATGATTAGGGGAAACATGTGGCAGCTTGCTTATTGATTACTGTGAAGTTTTTACCAAAGTGTGAGCCTGATGATTTCTTAAAAAAACAAAGAAGACAATAATGAATGCTTTTACTCTGGATTTAGGAAATGTTTGGCTTGGTTTTGGGGAATAGAAAGGTATCAAGTCAACTCCAGGTATCTTTTAATTCATTATCAATTTTAAAATATTTTCATATTGGAACATATGATTTAGCAGCAGCTAAAGACAATAATTCTCTGAAACTATTCACATCAGTCCCTATAGGTGTGGGAGTAGGAACAAGCTGCCACAACTGCAGCTCCTGTCCTGTCTTGTAGAATAAGTCAGGTTCAGAGACATGAGCTCTGGGTTCCAGCCTCTGCTTTTCACTTACTGGTTTTTTAACTTTAAGACAGGTTAGTTGACTTTTTCCTGCCTCAGTTTGTTGTTGTTGCTCAGTTGCTAAGTTGTGTTGACTCTTTGAACCCCATGGACTGCAGCACACCAGGCTTCCCTGTCCTTCACTGTCTCGCAGAGTTTCCTCAAACTCATGTCCATTGAGTTGGTGATGCCATCCAGCAGTCTCATCCTTTGTCACCCCTTCTCCTCCTACCCTCAATCACATTGATAATTGTACCTGCCCTATCCGGCTATTTATTTGTAAATAGTGATTACAATGGGAATACAAGCCAAAGTTCTTGGAATCCAATTCACCTTGAGAAATACTGGTTGAGCAGAAAACCTTTTTGCAAGGCACTGGAGCTACAATAATGAGCAAACAGGCAAGGTCTCTGCCCGTAAGGAACATTCAGGCTACTGGTAGAAACAAAGAGTGCTTAGAGAACTAAAATCTATAAAATGTATGCATTTCTGTTGTCCTTTCTTATTCAAGAACATTCATTGGCAAAGCTGAGAATTTTTTTTTAAATCTATGAACATGCAGAACTTGCAGAGTTTCCTACACAGCCTCTTCACATCTATTCAATGCTACACCCTCAGACTGGATGAGCTGTGTTTATTTAATTAAAAGAAAGAGACAAAGTTACACTGAGATAATGATCTTCATAATAAGAAAACTTACAATCAGTAACAGTTCCAAATGCAAGACAACTTCTACTTCCTGACGATTTTTTTAAGATACTAAATAGGTAGTTTCATTACAGATAGAAAGCATCTAGAAGGTAATTATATGGTGAAAAAAGTCAAGATAAATGCCTAATAGACTTTCCATCCTCTCTTGCAAGGCTGATGTTGGTGGTAAGGTTAGTTTTAAGTGTGATGCTTGGTGTTTAACCTTGAATGTCTGGTTTTCATTTGCATAGCAATAAGTTCTGGCTATTGTACACTCCGTCCAAAAATCTAAAAATATATTATGTCTTGACTTAATAGCCTGTGTAACCTAATTTAAAATGAGAAAGTGAACTTCAGGTTTTCTCTCTTCAGTTTACTGTGAAGTAAGCATTAGCATATTACTGCCCTTTGCTATCATTTATCACTTATGTTTTCCTCCAATAAGAAGAACCTGCCACATCATGGTGATTGGTTTAAAGGTAACTGTTTATACATGCTCAGAGGAGCACAAGGGAACACAACAGACTGTAGATGGAGAGAGTGTAGGCTTGAAAAGGAACAGAAATTTCTATTTTAATCTAAGTTCTACATCTCACTGATGACTCAATGTGACCTTGAACACGTAATCTAATGTATCTGATGTTTACTTAGTTGCCTCATCTGTAAAACGGGAATACTGACTACAGTAGGCAGCTCCTATGGGGTCGGTCTTCTCTGTCAAGACAGTGATATGGGTTCCATTGTCTGTACCAAATAATCTTCTCACCTCTGCCCCAACCAACTTATCCCAAAGTGACACCCAGCTCAATATAGGCAGCTCAATTCTCTTCCTTGGAAATCAATGTTTGCACAAAGACATAGAAACCTGGAATCTCTGGTAATAATAATGATGAAGCAAACACAGATGGGGTTTACTGTGTACAAGACGCTGTTCTAAGCTCTCTCTACATATGCTTACATCCTCAGAACCAATCTGTGCACATGTACTATACTATTAGCACCTCCATTTAAGAGAGGAGGAAACTAAGATGCAGAGAGGTAACCCTACAGGGAGAAGATGGATAAAATTCTGCTTCTCAGGACTTTATAGTTTTATCTCAACCATCCAGGTCATCTAGCCCCTAGAATATAGATACAATGCTATCACTGCTACTAGTTATTGAAAGATTGCCCTGTGCCTGGCACTGTGTCATGGGCTTTGCTTACATTATTTCCATCTGATCTTGGGGAATTACCTGTGAGACAAACACTTTCATTGGCTTTATTGTACCTGTGGAAGGATGCAGTTCTAGCTCATTTCATATCCCTCCCCTTTCTTCCTCTTCCTCACCCCTGAGAAGAGGGAAGATCTGACAGTGTAAATGGCCAGAGCTTCTGAATATGCTGCTGTCGGAGGAGCTGACCAATATCAGCAAGAGAAAAGTTGTCTTGTCTTACAGACGCTACAGTTTACAGAATGCAACAACCCTAGAGCCACTCATACCTAGGGTATCTAAAGCTAGAGCCACTGCTCATGGAGACTGGAGGCAACCACCTGAGGGAGATGGGGCCCTGAAATGGATGGAGTGGATGGAGGATAAGAGAAGGGGGTGGGGGAGGTTTCAGGGAGAGAAGGGGCTGCCCAACACTGCCCAAGCCCAACCTAGGGACTCAATGAGGAAAACAGGGGCATTGTCTGGATGCTGGAGTACCTACCATCAGCTAAAGCCAAGATGGTCATGAATGGGCAGGACCTAGGAGATGATGTGAGCAGTGCTGAGGGTTTCCATACAAATGAGGACACTTCAGCTGAGAGAAGCGAAATAATCTGCTCAAAATCACCGACCAGGAGGGGCAGAGACAGAAGAGGAGCCCTGGCTGTCAGATTCTGGGGATACATGCTCTTAGCCCCTTCTTCATATTGTGTCTTCTCTGGCTATATAGAATTACTGATTCTTCTAGGTTTTACAGGGTTTGGAGCTTTTCTTGGACTGCACTTGTTCATATCCATTCCCAAATCCTCTTTCAGAAACCAGACTTAGCCTTCAAAGCCAGGTATAAATGTCATCTCTTTTGCTAAGCTTCTCCTAGCCTCAAATAGTCTCTGTATTTTCTCTCTTCCTGATCACCCAGAGCACTTTACCTATATATACATACAAAATGGTTTCTGTCTGGCATGAAAGCTGGGAAGCCATGTCCAATCTCTTCTACTAATTGAGGACCTCAAGGCCAGAGGTATTTTATATGTCATCTGCTTTCCCCTATTCCATCCAACACACTCACCACCACCACCACCAGGATATTACCTTGCAGGAGCACTCAAGTAATATGCATCATGAATAAGTTCTAAGGATCCAATGTACAGCATGATGACTATAAGTTCTAATTTGTTGCTGATTAGTTGCTAAGTCATATCTGAATCTTTGCCACCCCATGGACTATAGCCCCTTAGTCTCCTCTGTCCATGGGATTTCCCAGACAAGATTATTGGAATGGGTTGCTATTTCCTTCTCCAAGGGAACTTCTCAACTCAGGGATCAAATCCATGTCTCCTGCATTGGCAGGCAGATTCTTTACCATTGAGCCACCAGAGAAGCCCACAGGTACTAATAACATATTATATACTTGAAATTTGCTAAAGAGAGTAAGTAGATGTTAAGTGTGCTCACCACGAACAAATAAAAGCTTATTGGCTGTGGTAATCATTTCACAATGTAGACGTACATCAAATCATCATGTATATCTGAAATGCAATTTTTATTTACTTTATTTGTTGAAGTTAATTATACCTCAATAAAGCTGGGGGAAAGAAAGAAATATGTATTGCAGGAGGCAGACATTCAGAGGATTCAAACAACAGCAAACACAACACAGCCTCAGAGAAAATGTCAGCAGTGAGTATCTGCTCTAAACCCATCCTTCAGACTGAAAGGCCACTTGAGTGTTTGAGTTAATCAGTTTGGGAAAGCTTCTTCCGAAAATGAGGATATGGTGTCATACAAATAAGTCATCTGCTAAATCCATACAGGAAGAGATAATTTATTATCTAATTTAAATGCAAAAAAGAAAGAAAGAAATTCAAAGGAAAACAGGATCTGTGATCCCCAAGTGGAATCAATAGAATTTACCACATTTACTCCAGTGCCAATTTGGTGCAGGAAATACATTCAGAACAGGCTTCCCAGGTGGCTTCGTGGTAAAGAATCCTCTTGCCAAAGCAGGAGACCCTGGTTTGATCCCTGGGTCAGGAAGATCCCCTGGAGAAGGAAATGGCAACCCACTCCAACATTCTTGCCAGGAGAATCCCATGGACAGAGGAGCCTGGCAGGCCACAGTCCATGGAACTGCAAAGAGTCCATCACAGTTTAGCAACTAAATGACAAAAACTAAGCAATAACAATACTTTCAGAATTTCACATGCCTCCCAGCTCAGGGCCTGCGGTCATCAGTACCCAGCTCCCCTTCCTGGCCACCCCGAGGAGCTGCTCCATAGCTGCAGCAGGATGTTGCTGCAGCTTCTCAGGGTGCCACACTCTTGAGTGTCAGACGTGAGCAATCTTCCTAGTTTGGAAGTAAAATATCTCACAAAAGGAGTGTGGAGGAAGACTACACCATAAACCTTAACTCAAACCACCAGAAATTCTCGTTAATGAGCTGCCAATGCAGTGTCTCAGAGAATCTGTTCCACTAGCCTGAACGACCAGCTTGGGAGCGACCTCAGCCTCAGTCTGCATGTTTACCGGTGCTGCTGTTCAGTTCGCATACCCATTTGTGGGGGGTGATTGCAAAACTGCAAAGCAAGAGGAAATGAGGAAGTGATGTGAGCCTTCTCCCTGGAGGCCAGGTCTGGGTTTTTACAAGGGTGACAGTATCCAGGGGAAAGTCAGAATGGTTGGCTGAGCTTATCCTTCCTGCTCTGCAAATCTCCCCAGCCCACAGACTACACTGAAGTATCTGCATTGTTGGGGTTGTTATTTTCTGAGAGCTTTATGAAACATTTCTGGACTCAAGGGTCTTCAGACGGATTGTATTACTTCACTTTCCTCCCACTTATTTTATATCTGGTGGAGGCAGGTTTACTGCAGAGATTAAACTCTTGCGCTTTTATGTGCTTAGAGATTTCAGAAGGTAAGCTGCCCTCTTCAGCTCATGTGACTGCTTATTGTGTTTGACTCTGCGACCACATGGACTGTGGCCCCGCAGGCTCCTCTGTCTATGGGATTTTCCAGGCAAGAATACTGGAGTGGGTTGCCAATTCCTTCTCCAGGGGATCTACCTGGACCAGGGATTTACCTGGACTAGGGATCAAACCCACATCTTTTGCATTACAGGCACATTCTTTACCTCTGAGCTACCAGGGAAACCCGCATGGTTGTTAATCCACAGATTCCAAATAAAACAACTCTGTATTTCATATCTCTTTTGAGCTCTACCAAAAAAAAAAAATCACCCAAAGGCCCAGTATCTGACCCTTCACTTCTTTGAAAAAGCATTTTTCATAGCCCACTCTCAGCATTACCAAGAAACCATCTCTCAAATTTAGGATTAGCTACAGGCAGACCTCATTTTATTATGTTTCACTTTATTGTACTTTGCAGATACTGTGTTTTATGCAAATTGAAGCTTTGTGGCAACACTGCCTCCAACAAGTCTATTGCCACCATTTTTATAACTATTTTCTCACTGCAGATTTTTGTGTCACATTTGGTAGTTCTAGCAATATTTTGAGCTTTTTCATTATAATATATTTCTTACAGTGATCTGTGATCCATGATCTTAGATGTTACTACTGTATTTGTTCTCAAGACTATGAACCTCATCCATTAAAATGATTAACTTGAGATATTGTATGTGTTCCAACTACTTCAATGACTGGCTGTTTCTGTGTCTCTCTCCTGCTGCTCCCACCTTCCTATCCCCTGAGACACAACAAAGTAAGAATTAAGCCACTTCACAAACATGATGGCCTCCAAGTAAAAGAAGAGTCACACGTCTCTCACTTTAAATCAAAAACTAGAAATAATCATGCTTAGTGAAGAAGGCATACAGAAAGCCAAAACAGTCTGAAAGCTACAGCTTGTGTGCCAAACAGTTAAGTCAAGTTGTGAATGTAAAGGAAAAATTCCCAAAGGAAATTAAAAGTGCTACTTCAGTGAACATACAAACAATACAAAAGCAAAGCAGCCTTACTTCTGATACGGGGTAAATTTTAGCGGTCTGAACAGATTAGCCAACAACAACGTTACCTTAAGACAAAGCCTAATCCAGATCAAGGCTCTAACACTCTTTAATTCTACAAAGGCTAAGAGAGGTGAAGAAGGTCAAGAAGAAAAGTTTGTAGCTAAGAGTTGATTCATGATGTTTAAGGAAATAAGCTGTTTCCATAACAGCAGTTGCTGATGTAGAAGCTACAGTGAATTAACCAAAAGATCTAGCTAAGACAATTATGATGAATGTGACCACGCTAAACAACAGATTTTTAATGTAAAATGAAACAGCCTTCTATTGGACGAAGATGCCCTTTAGGACTTTCCTAGCTAGAGAGGAGAAGTCAATGCCTGGGCTTCAAAGCTTCAAAGGGCAGGCTGACTCTTCTGTTAGGGCCTAATGCAGCAGATAACTTTCTTTTTTTTTTTGTCTTGCATACAGGTTTATCATTACCATCATTCTAAATTCCATATATATGTGTAAGTATACTGTATTGATGTTTTTCTTTCTGGCTTACTTCACTCTGTATAATCGGCTCCAGAGCAGATAACTTTCAATAGAAGCCAGTGCTTACTTACTCAAACCCATAAGAATTATACAAATTCTACTCTGCATCTGCTCTGTCCGCAGAACAATAAAGCCTAGGTGACAGCACGTCTGTTTATAGTATGGTTTACTAAATATTTTAAGCTCACTTTTTGAGACCTACTGCTCAGGAAAAAAAAAAAAATTTTTTTTCAAAGTATTTCTCCTCCCTGACAGCACACCTGGCCACCCAAGAGCTCTAATAGAGAGTACAAGATTAAAGATTTTTTCATGCCTACTAACAACAACATCCATTCTGTAGCTCATAGATCAAGGAGTCATTTCAACTTTCAAGCCTTATTATTGAATAAATACATTTCATAAGGTTACAACTGCCTCAGTGATTCCTCTGCTGGATCTGGGAAAAGTTATTTGAAACTCTTCTAGAAAAGACCCTCCATTCTAGATGCCATTAAAATGTTTGTGATTCACAGGAAGAGGTGAAAATATTAACACTAACAGGAGTTTGAAAGAAACTGATTCCAAACTTCATGGATGACTTTGAGAGGTTCAAGACTTCAGCAAGGGAAGTAACTGTAGATGTGGCAGAAGTTGCAAGAGAACTAGAATTAAAAGTGGAAGCTGAGGCTGTGGTTAAATTGCTGCAATCTCATGATAAAACTTGAATGAATTAAGAAGTTGCTTTTTATGAATAGGCAAAGAAAGTGGCTTCTTGAGATGGAATCTACTCTTGGTAAGGATGCTATAAAGACTGTTGACATGACAATCCAGAATATCATGTAAACTTAGTTGATAAAGCAGCAGCAGGGTTTGAGAGAATTGACTCCAATTTTGAAAGAAGTTCTGCTTTGGTAAAATGCAATCAAAGAGCACTGTGTGCTACAGAAAAATCATTCGTTAAAGGAAGAATCAATCGATATGGCAAACTTCACTGTTGTCTTATTCTAAGAAATTGCCACAGCCACCCCAGCTTCCAGCAACCACCTCTGTGATCAGTCAGCAGCCATCAACACTGAGAAAAGACTCTGCACTCTTAATAAGATTATGACTCATAGAATGCTCAGATGATAGTTAGCAGTTTTTTGTGATAAATCATTTTTAAATTAGGGTATGTACATTTTTTAGACAATGCTATACTTAAGAGACTATGCTGCTAAGTCACTTCAGTCATGTCCGACTCTGTGTGACCCATAGATGGCAGCCCACCAGGCTCCCCGTCCCTGGGATTCTCCAGGCAAGAACAACTGGAGTGGTTTGCCATTTCTTTCTCAATGCATGAAAGTGAAAAGTGAAAGTGAAGTCACTCAGTCATGTCTGACTCTTAGTGACCCCATGGACTCCAGCCCACCAGGCTCCTCCGTCCATAGGATTTTCCAGGCAAGAGTACTGGAGTGGGGTGCTATAGTATAGTGTAAACATAGCTTCCACATGCACCAGGAAACCAAACAAAAAAATTATGTGACTTGCTTTATTGTGATATCAGCTTTATTGCAGTGGTATGTGACCAAACTCACAATATCTCCAAGGCCTGCCTGTCCTGAGGGGATTTTCTTGCATTTGCAGCAGTCTCGAGTAAACAGTCTAAGATACCAGTATCTACCTTGTGTCTAGTCTTCTACTAAGGAGAAAGAAAGCAAAGCCAGGTGTAATTATGGTATATGGTTCAAATCAGGTTCTAGGGGCTGCAGACTTTAGTCAAGAAAGGGAAATAAATGAAGTCAAGTAGTTAGGCACACGGGTAGAAGAGTGGACTCAAGCTGGAACTGGAAGGATGGATAAGCAATAGACAAGAGAACAGCATGTGTGCATGGGAGCTAAGTGGCTTCAGTCATGTCTGACTCTTTGCAACCCCATGGACTGTAGCCCACCAGGTTCTTCTGTCCATGGGATTCTCCAGGTAAGACTACTGGAGTGGGTTGCCATTCCCTCCTCCCAGGGATCTTCCCGACCCAGGGATGGAATCCGTGTCTCATGTCTCTTGAATTGGCCAGCAGGCTCTTTACCACTAGCACCACCTGGGAAGCAGAACAGCAAGAGAAAAGACTCTGCTAGGAGACAGGAAGACATGAAGATGGAAATGAGTCCAAGGAGTTCATGAGTCTATGAGAACTACTCAGTAAAAGTTGAAGAGAATATTGCTCCATTGTAGAGGAAAAATTTTAGAAAAGGAGCAAGATAGCAGAAAGGATTTTTGAAAATTTTGAAAGTGTTCTTGGTGATTTAAAGCTGATGTGTAGAGTTTTCAAAGATTCCTCACCTCTCTGCCCAAGTGGACTAGCTAGCTACTTCTTGATTTTTAGATGCATCTTTTACTTAAATACCAGATGCCTAACTAAAGCTTTACCAAGCATGTACTGAGTGTCAGCTGTGCCAGGTGCCCTGATGAGGGCTGGAGATTCATAGATGAAAGTTTTCATCACATGCTTAAGGTCTCAGGTGTATGCAGGAGATGGCACCACTCAGGTACAATCAGTGGCTGTCTTTTTGTGGTAGAATTATGGAGGCTTTCATTTTCTTATTTGTAATTTTCTAATTTTTTTCCAACTCTCTCCAAGGAGAAAAGATTACACTGTGATTAAAATAGCATTAATGTCTATATAAAACATGATATACAAGGTATATGATAGAGGTAAGAAACAGCGTTTGGGGAAAGAAATTAAATTTCCTTGTGCCAAGAAAAAAAATAAAAGCTGAAAAATCTAAACTACTTTGGGGATAACATTACTTTCAAATATATTCACAGAGAATCACTACACAGGTGGGTTCTAAAGTCACCCAAGAAAAAATGACTAGGGTGGAAGTTCTAAATAAACAGGCCATTCCTGTTTGACACAGTGCCTTGGGATCAGCCATATGAAACATACAATTCTCCAGGCCTCTTTTTTCACTCTGAGAACAGCATTTGAAGCCAGAGACTCAGTCTTCGTTCCCTCTCTTCTCTTAGCAGCTCTGCAGCTCCCTGCATTCATCTGGCCTCTTACAGCAATCTGAGAGCAGAGCTGTATGAGTCACATCAGCCACAATAACCCCCTAGGCAACACCTAGCGGGTCAGAAGGTAGAAGCAACCTTCAGAGAGCATCCCATGGGCTCCCTCTTGTCTGTGGCCACTCCCTTCACTCTTTCCTCTCACTTGCTCTTTTAGAGGCAGCAAAGAGGAGTGATCAGGGGCTCTAGGGTTAGAGTCAGACTGCTTTCTGGCTCCTCTCTCTGCTGGCTTTGTGACCTCGATGGCTTATTAACCTCTCTAAGTCTCCTAAGCCTCATTGTCACCTTCTGTAAAACGGACAAAAGAGTAGGTGGATAGACTGACAGAAGATAAAAATATATTCCCAACTTACTCCTAGTTAGTCTCCATGCCTCCACTGCTACATTTAAGCTCATTTTAAATTTTATCAAAACTATTCTTGCACATTTTCTTGGGCTCCAAAATTACTGTGGGCACTGAGTGCAGCCATGAAATTAAAACACACTTGCTCCTTAGAAGGAAAGCTATGACAAACCTAGACAATGTATTCAAAAGCAGAAACATAACTTTGCTAAGAAAGATCCATGTGTTCAAAGATATGGGTTTTCCAGTAGTCATATATAGATGTGAGTTTTGGACCATAAGGAAGGCTGTGTGCCAAAGAATTGATGCTTTCAAATTGTGGTGCTGGAGAAGACTCTTGAGAGTCACTTGGACAGCAAGGAGATCAAACCAGTCAATCCTAAAGGAAATCAACCCTGAATATTCATTTGAAGGACTGATGCTGAAGCTGAAGCTCCAATACTTTGGCCACCTTATGCAAAGAGCTGACTCATTGGAAAAGATCCTGATGCTGGGAAAGATTGAGAGCAGGAGAAGGAGGTGAAAGAAGATAAGATGGTTGGATGGCATCACCAACTCAATGGACATGAGTTTGAGCAAACTCAGGGAGATAGTGAAGGACAGAGAAGCCTGGCGTGCTGTAGTCCTTAGGGTTGCAAAGAGCTGGACAGGACTTAGAGAATGAACAACAACAATAACTATTTTCATCTGTTGTCTTTACCTTCAAATCACTAAATAGATCATGACTGGTCAGTTTTAGGCATTAACTACTGACTTTCTGAGGTGGAGAATGAAGATGTGGTTCTCATATGCTCCCCTCCTTTGTCTACACATTCTGTAGTCACTCAGTCTTTGCAATTAAATTTTCAATTGAATTTGGTTTCAATTTTGGTCTGATTTATAATTAACATTTACATTATTTTACATTTACATCATTACAACTCTGTAAACCAGTGATTTTCAACCTGGCTCAGTAATACCCTTTAAAAGGAAATTTGAAATGTGGGACAGCGTTTGGTTTGTCAGTG
>SJXQ01013027.1:919088-946423 GCA_006408695.1 Aepyceros melampus
CACCTCATGCGAAGAGTTGACTCATTGGAAAAGACCCTGATGCTGGGAGGGACTGGGGGCAGGAGGAGAAGGGGACGACCGAGGATGAGATGGCTGGATGGCATCACGGACTGGATGGATGTGAGTCTGAGTGAACTCCAGGAGTTGGTGATAGACAGGGAGGCCTGGCATACTGAGATTCATGGGGTCGCAAAGAGTTGGACACGACTGAGCGACTGAACTGAACTGAACTGAAATGATACATACACTGTTACACACCCACACACTACATCTGTATTTATTTCTCTGTGTGTGTGTGTGTGTGTGTGTGTGTGTATAAAATGGTGAGTTCACAGCAGTATCCACAATTTAAACCTAACATCTCAGTGTTCATTTTAGTTTTTTTTTTTCTTTCCATGTTTATACCTCCTTTCTCTAACAGTGATAGTCCTAACACCTGTTTTCCTTGCTGTTGTTGAATTTACTGATTTGATTAATCCCCTGTATGTAACCCTGTCTCCCTCTGTGTCCAGTCCCTGTTTGGACATGTTTCTCACCCTGAGCATAGTTGGTGCTCTCTTGGCTGGGCTGTCTTCCCTCATCATCCCATTTGGGTTCTCTACAAGCCTGCCCCAGACTACTCCCTCCAGCCCTGCTTGGACTCTGGAACCCCACCTTGGCATCCCCTCTTCTCTGGATGCTTTGCTCACCCTTCCTGGCTCTGCACTCCATTCAGAGCAGTGTCCGCATCCTGCTCGGCTCAGACATCCCTCTGTGTCTCCCTGTCCGTCCCCGATGCAGGCATCTACCTAGCTCTGTGTGGTGGTGGTGCTCAGTCGTGTCTGACTCTGTGTGACCCCGTGCACTGCAGCCCACCATGGAATTCCCCAGGCAGGAATACTGGAGTGCGGTGCCGTTTCCTTCTCCAGCGGTCTCCTGACCCAGGGATCGGAACCAGCATCTCCTGCGTTGGCAGGCGGATTCTTTACCATGGTGCCACCTGGGAAGTCCCACTTAGCTTGGCCCCATCTAATGGCTTCCTTTAGGACAGGATTTTTTTTTTTTTTAATTTTTTAGAAGGAAAGGGAAAGGAGATGGCACTGTATAAAACTTCTTGATAAGTAAATTCACATTTTTTGGGAAAAAATTATTTGCCTTGACCATGTCACCTGAGTTTTGCATACTGAAAATAGTGTCACTATACCTGTCTGGATTTCTTTTTAGACTGTTTTCTCTGTCTCTTGATGCACAAGCTACTCTTGATTCCTTCCTATAGACTCCACATATGTAGCTAACTAGAGGAGAAGGCAATGGCACCCCACTCCAGTACTCTTGCCGGGAGAATCTCAGGGACGGGGGAGCCTGGTGGGCTGCCGTCTATGGGGTCGCACAGAGTTGGACATGACTGAAGCGACTTAGCAGGAGCAGCAGCAGAAGCTGCCGAAGTGACACTTAGCCCATGTAATTGTGATGACTCTTCTTTCCCTCTTGGTTGTGTCTTCTGATGGAGCGGCTGGGATGTTGGAGAAACCCTATTTTGCAGAAGCGACTGTCTCTGCAGGAGTTTGTGTTTCTGGCTCGCTTTCCCCCAGCTCAGCAGTCCGTCTTTCTCTGTCTCCTGGCCACAGTGGCAGCAGGTGCCACTTCCATTTGTTGAGCCTTTTTCTAAAAGTGTTTTGTATTGCCCTCTTAATTGACACTCTAGCTCCATGAGACATAGATGTTTTGAGAGATGAGGAGACCAAGCTTGGAGAGGTTAAATCTGTTCAAGGTCATAGAACTTGCTTTGAGGCCAAGCCTGCTTTTTCGTTAGAGCTGATACTCTTGGATAATCCTGCGCTCCCAGTGGACATGAATTTGAGCAAACTCCTGGAGATAGAGGAGGACAGAGGAGCCTAGCGCGCTGCTGCCCATGGGCTCCCAGAGACAGACACGCACAGCAGCAGTGATGCTGCCCCTAGAGGAGGAAGATGAATTTGATTATACTGAGTTTTCCAGTCATCGTTTTTCATTCCTTTTGATTTAGGAGGAGGAAGTATAAACTCTTTATAGTTCGAAGAAGAGAAATAGATGTCATTAGCTGTGTGGAAATACTGACACTTAAATGAGTGTATTACTGGAATAGGCCCACAGAAGTGGTAGGTGTGAAGCCTAGATAAGCCCTCTTTTCTTTTTTTTTTTTTTGATCTGGGCACAATTCATCTCTTTGTACTTAGAAAGGGTACTTTGAAGTAGGAGGATCAAAACTTCTCGAACTTCTCTTTGGAAACTAATGTGAAAATTAAGGTCTTCCAAGTGTACTTACGCTGTCTGTTGCTTTTAAAGGAAAAACAGCTTAGTCGTGTTACTTCAGGCCATCTCTGTGCTGTCATTTCGTGGCGAATGGAATGATGTGACTAATTGACAGGTTGACCGTGGGTTTCTGTCATGTGGTTTTGAGTTATTTTCCAGGTACAGAGATGATTTTGTGCCTTTGTCCCCATTACGCCAGCTCTCCCTTGTGACTGGTGTTAAGTATGAGGAACTCGGCAGGAATTGGGGAACTTCCCCAGGGCTTCCCTGGTGGCTCAGATGGTAAAGAATCCTCCTGCCATGTGGGAGGCCTGGGTTCCATCTCTGGGTGGGGAAGATCCCCTGGAGGAGGGCACGGCCACCCACTCTAGTGTTCTGGCCTGGAGAATCCCCTGGCGGGCTGCAGTCCGTGGCGTTGCAAAGAGTCGGACACAACTGAGCAACTCAGCACAGCACCCCAGGCTCCTCCTCCTGCTAGAGTTGTTCTTTCTGCAAAGCTGAAGGCCTGCCCTGGAGGTCAGACTGGCACCTTGCAGGCCTGCCCTGGGGGTCAGACTGGCATCTTGCAGGCCTGCCCTGGGGGTCAGACTGGCACCTTGCAGGCCTGCCTTGGGGGTCAGACTGGAACCTTGCAGGCCTGCCCTGGGGGTTAGACTGGCACGTTACCTCGCTTGCACTGCTGTCTAACGGCAGAGCACAAACACAGTCAAGCCAGTCGGGCTTTTGGAAAATGGTGAGGAAAGGAAGCTTGTTTCTTGATAATGTCTAACCACGAGACTAGTAAGGATGTTTATACTTAGAATTCCTAGAGCGCTGGCAATCAGAGGTGCAGAATTCGTTCTATCTTCTCTCTCTCTCCCCCTTTTGCTCTCCCCCGCCTCCCTCTCTCTCTCCACTGGCCAGTTAGCTTTCTCACAGGCCTTTAGAAACATGAGTTAAACTGTTCTGCCCGCCCGCCAGTTGTGCTCAGTTTAGGAGGAGGAGAATCTGACTGCCCCCGGGAGATATAAACCCGCAATGAGTTCTGGAGTCACACCTTCTAAGCTCTTGTCCCACCTCTGTAGTCTGCTGGTTTTGTGACTTCAGGCAAGTTTATTGAACCATTCTGTACCTCCTGCGGTTTCCTCCCGGGATAATGTCAGTTTCCTACCTCATAGTGAATCGCTGAGCAAGGTCCTTGGTGATGGTGAACATGCCCAATAAATGTTAACCAGCTACAATGATGGATAGTCTGCCTGTTGGGAGATTGTAATCTTGAATGTGTTTTCTGGACTAAGTCACAGACACAGGGTCACAACGTGAAAGAGTGGGAGAGGACATTCAAGGTTATTGCAGCAGCCTCTGTGTTGTACAGATGGGGGAATGGAATCTGAGAGACGTTACAGGTTGACTCAGTCTCCCTGCGATACCAAGACTAGAGCTGATTCTCAGTCTGGTAATTCCAGGGACTTTTCATCAGTTTTATCAGGGAGTCTCATAAGCATGGCATTGAATGATGTGATACGATGATACCAGGATTTTTTTTTCCTTTTTCTTTTTTTGGTGGGGGATGAGGCAGAGAGAGGTTTGTGTATAAATAGAAAAAGCACACTCAACATACCTATTGTTTTTTATAATGCAGACTAAGTTAAAAAAAAAAAACAAAAAAACTTGGCAGGTGGGACTGCACCAAAGATAGAAAGCATGATTGCAAGGGGACATAGGCTTAAAACAGTTGAACTGCTGTTGCCTTTACAGACATGGAGTAGGTTGGATGTCATACTGGTTTGCTGCTGGGAGAACCAGGCTGTATGCAGGTGAGCAGAAAGATAAAACAGATACAAAGGGCATTGTAGGTCTGTAACCAGGGTGGGATGGGGGATTGTTACAGGTCAGTTGCTGCTATAGTTTTTGCTTGTTTTATTTTTTTAAGTATGTATTTATTTTGGACTGTAAAACTAATACATTCACTGTTTAAATCTGGAAGATACAGCAAAGCACAAAGAAAATAAAGACAGCCTAAAATCTCAACCCAAAGATAAATTGCTGTTAACATTTCGTGCTATTCTTTCTCTCTCTCTTTTTTTTTTGGTATGTGTGTAATATTTTAAAAACACATTAGACCTCATATGATATGTACAGTTTGATATACTAACTTAAAGTGGTAAAACACTTTAAAATCTAGAAGCAAAGTGGCTGTCATGTCGTAGTCCTGTAAGGAAGTCTGAACTTCACCATCTGGCATAGAGCATTCTTTATTGGGCGCTGCATACGGTATCGACGTCTGAAGTGGCCTGTTTGTACTGCACCTTCACCTTTATCAGAATGACTCATATTTCCTTGCCTATTGGAAGGCTCAGAAATGAAAAGGATAATTCATCCTCAAGGAAGTTTTGCCTGGTTCAACAAGCACCATTTGATCACTTACTTGCTCAGCTCTTATCTGCTATCTGTCTAATAATATTCCAGGACCAGAGTACAGGCATAATCTGTTAATTTATGTTAAATTAACTGTTGCCAGATACCACCAGGTAACTCCAGCCACAGCAGAGAGAACAATCAATTCTTGCCACAAAAATTCCATTTTGGTCATATGCAGAAAGGAAAGCCAAATATTCATGGAATGTACATTATAGATAAAATGGAAGTCTGATGGTAAGGATTCTTCCCTAGAATATTTTGTGCTTCCCTGGATTCATAAAAGTAGAATTTTAGAAAACAAGAACAGTTGTTAAATAATGGCTACATACATTGGACTTAGCAATCAGTGTGTCTTCTTTGGAGGTAAATATGATCACATTGAGAAATATTGGCAGTAAATTAGCTATTATTAATATCACACTTTAAGTAGTTTTTTGGTATTGAAAGATATCACTTTCTTTCCTACTTGTATAGATACATTTAACTTCAGGAATGTGCATCCATTTAATATTGTATAATTAAAATATTCATCCTTTTAACTTTTTTGTCCTTAAAACATTACTTTTCTAAGATTGACTCTTTACACTAGAAGCTTTTGAAGATGTTTAAAATGCAGTTCTGAAAAATAATGGGTTAAAGTAGCACTTGTTCTGGGGGTGGGGAGTGAACATGGGGACTGACTAAGAGGGTCTCAGGGAAAGTTGAAGGGTGATGGTTGTGTTTCATATCTTAATAGGGATTTGGGTTACACAGTTATGTGCATCTGTGAGAACTCAACAAGTGACGTGTGCTCATTTTATGGAATATTTATGTCGATATCGATCTCATTAATGATATGTATGCTGAAGTATTTAGAGGGCAGTATACTGATCTATGTAATTTGCTTGGAAATGCATGAAAAAATAAGATGAATTGATGAGTAGGCAGATGGATGTGTTTGTGATGAAAAAGTTAAGAGTAAGGGATGGTGGGGAGAGATGAACTGAGCATTTGGGATTAGCAGATGCAAACTATAATACAGAGAATGGATAAACAGCAAGACCTTATTGTATATCACAGGGAACTATCTTCAATACCCTGTAATAAACCATAATGGAAAGGAATATATATATTTATGTACGTATATATAACTGAATCACTTTCTGTACACCAGAAACTAATATAACATTGTAAATCAACTATATATTTCAAAAGAAAAAAAAAGTAGAATCAAGATGGTGAGTATCTGGGTGTTCACTGTAAGGTTCAAGTTTGCTGTATGTTTGAAATTTTTCGTAGTAAATATTGGTTGAAAATGTTATAAATTAGTATTTTTAAGGTTCTAGTTACCATAGGGCAGAAATGGAGCCATTTGAATCTGACCACTGACTTGATCATTTTAATTTTGAGACTGATAGAGAGCAAGTGAAGAACTGTTAAATTCTCTTGTCTTCACTACATGAAAGCGCTCACAGTCTTTCTCATTGAGTCCAAGGACTGTTTTTCTGATTGTTGTACTGTCCTGGAAATGGCCAAGTAACATAAACCCTGGGTAACTGTCAAAGGTAGCACCAGTGTTCATTTCTACATACAATATCCAGTGGGTTCATAAACACTACTTTGCTAAGGCACTTTCTAAGGCGAGTGCTCAGTTCAAACCTGTATTTTTCTAGTCTCTTCCCCTACTATGCAAGCTTCAGCCTGGATGTTTTCAGTTGTCGTGACTTCTAGTTCGTTAATTCTCCTTTTTTTTTTTCCCCGCTGTGTCTATGCTGGGAGGGATTGGGGGCAGGAGGAGAAGGGAACAACAGAGGATGAGATGGCCGGATGGCATCACTGACTCAATGGACGTGAGTTTGAGTGAACTCTGGGAGTTGGTGATGGACAGGGAGGCCTGGAGTGCTGCAATTCATGAGGTTGCAAAGAGTCAGACACGACTGAGCGACTGAACTGAACTGAATCCAATGTTAAACTCACATAGTAAATTCTTAATTTCTTAGTTTTTGAATTTTTATACTTAAAAAAATAGATTCCAATTTATGGTGAAATTCTTTTTTCTCCCTCTTTTTTTTCTCTCTTTTCTCAAATGTACTTATTTTGAAAACTCATGAGTGATGACTCCAATACCTGTATCCCCTGTGGATTTTTTTTCCTTTTGTCTGGTTCTTTTGATATTCAGTCATCTGTGTCCTGTCTCTTGGCATGCCTGGTAATTTTGATTGAAAACTGGTTGCTGTGTGTAAAAAAATTGTAGTTGGCCTTACGTGATTTATCCTTGACTAGAGAAGGCTCCGGAGAAGGCGCTGGCACCCCACTCCAGTACTCTTGCCTGGAAAATCCCATGGATGCAGGAGGCTGGTAGCCTGCAGTCCATGGGGTCGCGAAGAGTCGGACACAACTGAGCAACATCACTTTCACTTTTCACTTTCATGCATTGGAGAAGGAAATGGCAACCCACTCCAGTGTTCTTGCCTGGAGAATCCCAGGGATGAGGGAGCCTGGTGGGCTGCCGTCTATAGGGTCACACAGAGTCGGACACGACTGAAGCAACTTAGCAGCAGCAGCAGAGAAGGCTCACTTCATTTGCTAGGCAAAGCGAATGGGAGCTGATCCTATTATCCTGCCGGGTACTGAGCTGACCACAGCCAGGGTGGAGTTTACTTCTGCTCACCTGCTCTTAGGTCATAGCCCTGCAGGAGTTCCAGCTGAGAACCTGGGCTGTTTACCAGGGCCCATCCTCCGCAGTGTGCCCTGAACTTTGATCTTTGAATCCTCAGCACAGGGGATGGATAAAAACTCAGCTGTGCTCTTCAGAGGCTTTCTGCTCTCTTGCACCTTTGGGATTCTACTGTGCAAATCTCTTAACGGGAAAACTGGTGCAGTCCTTTTCACTGGGATCCTGGCCCCTTAAGACTCGATTCTTTAGATCTGAGATAACAGCCAGGAGCTCTGCTGATTCCTCTGCCTCTTCGTGGTGTCTTCGGTCCTTTGCCCAGACTGTCTGCCTCCTTTTTCAGCCTTGTTCTTGGTACCCAGAATTGGCAAATACCCTGAAGAACAAACCAACTACAGTGTTTTGGCTCACACTGCCAAGGGATTCTCCCCTTTCCAGGATTTTGTCTCCTTGAATCCTGGTTACCTCAGGAACTCTATGAAGTTTTCAACTTTTTTTTTTTTTTTTTTACTTTTCTAGCTGTTCTCGGAGGATCCCTGGTCTGAAGTAGCTACTTAGTAATAGTTGGAAGCAGACACTGGTTTATATAAATCTTGCTCAAGTGTTTTTTGTTTATTTTGTAGAAACGATGGTATTAGTCTTTGCTCCATTTAAGGAAGACATGTCCAGTTCAAAGGGAATTCAAAAGAAATATGGCCTGTTGACTAATCTAAAAGTGAAAATATAAGTAAGTTATCATCACTAGTGTGCTTTTTGTCTAACAGTGTTAATGGTTAATTTAGAAGTGTTTTATTTCAGTTGCTAAGTCACGTCTGGCTCTTTGTGACCCCATGGACTGGAGCACGCCAGCCTCTTCTGTCCTTTTCCCAGAGTTTGCTCAGATTCATGTCCATTGAGTCAGTGATGCTCTCTAACCATCTCATCCTCTGCTGCCCACTTCTCCTTTTGCCCTCGGTCTTTCCCAGCAGCAGGATGTTTTCCATGAATCAGCTTTTATTAGGTGGCCAAAGTACTGGAGCTTCAGTATCAGACCTTCCAGTGAATATTCAGGTTGATCTCCTTGTAGTCCAAGGGACTCTCAAGAGTCTAATCCAGCACCACAATTCAAAAGCATCAATTCTTTGGTGCTCAGCCTTCTTTAGGATCCAACTCTCACATCTCTACATGACTGCTGGAAAAACCATAGCTTTGACTATAAAAAAAGAAAATAAGTGTTTTATAACACTTGTAAGTGTTAGTCTTAGGCACAAACAAGTTAAATGGTTTATCTCAGACAGAGTTTCTCAATACCTGCACCAGTGACATACTGGGTTGGGTAATTCTTCGTTGCTGGGGGCTGTTCTGTGCAGTGTGGAATGTATAGCAGCATCTCTGGCCTTTTACTTAGTAAGATCCCCTAGCAACCTCCTCCCCCAGCTGTGACAACCCAGAATGTCTCCAGATACTGCCAGGTGTCCCCTGGGGAGCAAAGTCACTCCTGGTTGAGAGCCACTGGTCTAAGAGGAGGGATGAGTTGTCCTCATTTGATATCTTGCCAGAGAAGTGGAATTGAATTTGATTTACTGGAGTTGTTGTCTCTTATCAGTGGACTGTTTTCCAGCTGCATTCTTGCCTAATCATTCAGTGGTAGACCCTGGGGCCTTAAATGGTTATAAGAAGAAATAGGTTCAAGAGGGAAAGGCGTATAAGTATACTTAACGGCTGGTTTAGATCCTGGTATGGCAGAAACCAACACAACGTTGTAAAGCAATTATCCTCCAATTAAAAATAAATATAAAAAATAAGAACATCCACCTAAAAAAGAAAAGGAATATACAGATTTTATAACCCTTGGCTTGCCTGTTGTGAATCGGGAGCATAGGTCACTCTTGAAGACGGACTCTTGGCTTGGAGGTGATGGTAAGGGGTCCAGCCTGTGTGTGGTGTCTCCTTGGGCTTCTGCAGAGCAGTACTGTGGCCGTCTGTTTTCACTGTGATCTCACATGTGGCCAGTCTAAGCGGACAGGAGCAAATTAACACAAGAGAAGTCTGCTCAGAATGTAAACAAGCCTTTGGAATCTAAGGGACAAAGGGCACAGAAAGATCAGAATTAGGGCTGAAACTAAGGGTTAAAAGTAAAAAGACAGCTTAGAAGAAAAGTGAGCTGGAGTGGACTTTCTGGCGCTGGCAAAAACGACTTGAGCTTTTTGCTGCTCTTTCTCTTACTCTGCAGACACTTTCCTGTTTTCCAGTTCATTCCGCTTTGATGCCAAGGCTCTTATTAATAATGCATGGCTTTTTTTCTGGTACTCCCTGCCCATCGAGCCTCTTAGGTGCTGAGTCAGAGAAGATTGTTACAGCAGCAGCTCAGCGCCGCGGAGAGAAGCCCCAGGCAGTGCTCAAAGGCTGCCCTCTTTCCTGCAAGCCTATCCTGTGGCAGCTCTCACCTTAATTACTCTAAATCTCCTGTTCAGAGGTTCTCTTAAAGGCTTTCAAAACTATCCAGAAATGTCCATGACAGAAGATTTTTGAGAGCTCTTAAAAAAGTGGGTCTGAAAAAGAAAAAAAATTGTTCTGAATGTTAATGTGAACTGCATTGATTCCTGGGACAATACTGTCCTTTATTTCAGTATTTTTCTAGCTGTTGCCTGGATATGTCGATCCTGAGTTCCCTAATATCTGTTTTGTACTATTTAAAATGATATTTTCACCTTACCTTTTTGATAGGCAGCTGCTAGGAGTCAGACAGACGTAAAAGAACGGGACAAGTAATTAATTGCCCGGGGAGCACTCCGGTGCAGGCTTGGAGCCAACATTTTCCTCCCTGCCCTTTGCCAGCCCACGGCCTTCTGGATGGCCACTCAGCCTGACCTTTGAGAGCCCAGCCGCTGCTGTGCCTGCGGTTGTCAAAGGCAGGTCTGTCTGGGCCACAGTTTTATTTCTGGTCTGTTAGGAAGTAGCTGTGTTGGGATGGGCTCTGCGAACAGAGGAATTGTGGAAGCCACGGGGTTTGTAGTGCAGGTGGAGGGGAGAGTGAGCGCACACCTGCTGCCACTCCTGGTGCAGGTGGTCACATGGGGAAGGGGTGGCGAGGTCTTGGACACGCCCTGCAGCCTCTTTCTCAAGTCAGCCTTTAAACCACGACACCTCTGAACAAACTCAGTTTATTGACCCGCTGCATGCGTTTAAGTGCTGATTTTCCCAGAATGATCATCCTCTTTGTTACCCCGGGTTTTAAAGGTAGCTTAGAAGTTATTTACCTCTCTTCACAATCAGAAATAACAATATGGATAAAAAGAATACTCGAGTGGAAGCTCACAAATATCATCACAGTTTTTTTTTCCGAAAGATTATCCTAAAACAAAAGGCTTACGAAAATAACAATTGGGACTCATACGGAAGGCCCACTCCATTCTAATCGCTAACTTTGGAGTCTGAGATTTGTTCTTTCCATCCTTCAGCAGGCCTGTGAGACACTCAATCTTGAGCTGCAGACCACACGGCTGAGCGGGGTCCAGACTCAGCCACTGGTCTTAGCTGAATGGAAGGCTGATCCTACCCCGTTTCACTTCCTCTCTGTTCACAGAGAAAGGGGATAGCGTGATTTGAACAAGTGGCTCTCAGTGTGTGATTTAAGTCTACACGGAAGCCTTGATCGCTTTCTGTTATAGCACCGATAATATTGCACAGCACATCATTAATTTGCACGCTCATGTTCTTGGTGTTGTATGTGGCCTCCATCACTTCAGGGACCAATTTTTTTTTTTTAAATTAAAAGAAATTCTAAGCTAGCATGTGAGTGCTAACCATACACAAGGTCCTGCTCTTTGAGCTTTGTGGGTGTTACTCTTCTTCCTTACCTGATGAGATAGGTGTTATTTCCTTCATTTTACAGGTGAGGAAATTGAGAGGAAATTGAGGTAGTACAGAGAGTCTAGGTAACTTGACCATGGTTCTTTTATTTTCAATGGATTAATTTTATTTTTGGGGGTGCTGAGTCTTCACTGCTGTGCTCTGGGCTCTTGTTGCAGTGTGTGGACTTCTCTTGTCACGGGTCACGGGCTCCAGGCCGGGGCTTCAGTGGCTGTGGCTCACGGCTGAGTTGCCCACAGCATGGGGGATCTTCTTGGACCAGGGATAGAACCTGTGTCCTCTGCATTGGCAGGCAGATTCTTAACCACTGGACCACCAAGGAAGTCCTTGATTAAAGTCAGCACTCAAGTCCAGTTTGCCTTATTCTGGAGGCCAAGCTCTTAAATGCTAAGATATAGTCCCATTTTAATGTATTTGGATCCCCACTGCTTTGTAGTAGAAGCTTAAATATTGATGAGTGGTTAGATTAAAAAGTTAATGAATATAAAAGCAACTCCTTGGAGGCTGGGCACAATGAAATTCTGATTTTAGAACGTATTTTCCTTTTTCAGGTAGATGAGAGGGTATAAATGCTGGTAAGGACTGGATGGGCCCTGGTGAGGATTAGTCAATTTAGAAGATGTATTTTGTTGAAAGAGGAAACAGCCAGTAGGCTACACAGCACTGGAATGTCAAGAGAATCTAGAAACCTTGATTGAATAATAATAATAGCAAATATTTGAATAAATCTAGTGCTCATTATGTTCTGGGCTTTATTTTAGTATGTGACAATGTTAACTCATTTAATCCTAAATGAGATAGGAGTATTGTTATCATCATTTTATAGATGAAGAAACTGAGGCACAGAATAGGTTTTTTTTTTTTTTTTTGCTCAAGGTCATTTAGCTGACTGGGAATTATCCCTAGGTAGTTCTCTTCCAAAGTTGTTACTTTTAACCACTAAACTGTCTGGCAGTTAAATCACCTTTGAAAGTGAAAGGAAGACCAGGAGACATCTGATCAGCCAGATAACACGTCTGTGTGTAGATAATTTGCAGCTTCTCATCTGAACCTTAGCTTTTTGTGAGATGAAAACAATTTATTTCTAAGTTAACTGCTTTCCTTAATCATTCTTAGTTGGCAATTTTTATCTGTTGTATACAAACTTACTTCTAAGTCATTTCACGTATGCTAGTGTTGTTAAATATCAAAACTGTTCGTTAAACCCTCTACCTGTAGGGCTGGTTTGCTACATGATAAATTCAAAACCTGGAGTTCTTACAGATTTCAGGTTTCCTTGGTATTTTTGATAGTGGGGCAAAAAAGTTACCATCTTTCTAACATTTTTAACTTTACTTGCAGGATGCATTTTTCTTCTTTGAAATATTACTTTTAAAAACTAGAGTTGCCAATTTTGTTAGCACAGAGTTGGTTGATTTTTTTTTTTTTTTTTTTTTGCAAACATCATTTCTTTAATCTACTTCTTTAAAACAGGATTTTTCTACTTCTAGTTCTGGTCATTTCAGCTAAAAGAGTGATAATGAAAAGCAATGTTAATGGGCTATTGGAATAGAACAACCAGAAATGTATAAGTTAAGATGTTTATTTTTGAAGTTTAAAAATTGTTTAATGGGATATGAGTAAATTGGAGATTTACAGCTTAAAACAAGTTTTGAATTGTGTGCACATATGGTATTTATTACTTAATTGAAACTCTGGGCTGGTGTTTTGATTATTTTTATTGAGAAATTTAGCTTTGGAAGTATTTGTCTCTATTTGAAATGTGTTAGAAGCCAATATTGTGTTTCAGATCTTTTAAAGTATGGATCCTAATTCCCCCCCCATCTCTTTTGTTAATTATTTGATTTTTACACCCAACAATTAGAACAGAAATCTTGAGTTTGGCCATAGGCTAACAAACTATACCACACCTACTCTTTGAACCATATTTAACAAAATCTTTATTGGGTTGCTACGGTATGCCAGGCACTGTTGTAGACATTGGGATAATGAGCAAAACATACCAAAAAAAAAAATCTCTGCCCTCATGGAGCTGATATTCTAATATGTAGCAGTCAAATCAGACAAAAAAAGAAAATCATGAATCATGTTAGATGATTAGTGATACGGAGAAAGATAATTGGTGCGGGGGAAGGTGTGGATATGTGGGGGTTTTTTGAGGCAGGGGAGGATTGCCATTTGAAATGAAGTTTGGTTCAGGCAGGTCCTGCCCAAGTTGGATGAGCAAGCCACATGGTTGTCTGCCGCAGAGCAGCCCCACCAGAGAGCCACATGGGCAGGGCTTCAAGGGGCCAGCTTGCCTGGTACTCTTAAAACAGCAAGGAAGCCGCAGTGGCTGGGGCAGAGCGAGTGAGGCCGAGAGTGAAAAGAAATGCTGGCAGAAGGGTGAGGGTGAGATGCAGATCTCTTCGAGCCGGGATGGGCCGGCTGACTCCATGAAGGGCCAGGTTTGAGAGTTTTAGGCCTTGTGGTCCCTGTGGTAGCCACTCTGCTCCACCTTGCAGCTTGCAGCACTGAGGCAGCCATAGACAATACAGAAACCAGCTGGCCATGTGCCAGGAATGCTTCGTTTATAGAAACAGGCAATGGCCCCCAACATTTGCTGACTCCTGGTTTAGAGCCTTGGAGACCATTGTCCGGAGTTTGACTTCTTCTCTCAGTGAAATGAGAATTCACTGGAGGGTTTTGAATAGAGAGGAGTGAGATCATTTGATTGCTGTTTGAAAAGTTTGCTGCTGCCTGCCTTGACACCCCTGCCTGTGAAGGGGTGATGAGGGTGAAAGGGTAGAGTTACCATTAACCAGGATAGGAGGCCACAGCGGAGCAGGTTCGTGGGCGGGAAAGACCGTGCTTTGGCTTTGGACCAGTTGAGTTTGGACACCAGGTGTAGACGTGGACGATGCGATTGGTATACGGACAAGGTGTTCAGGGAGCGGTCTGGGCTGAACTTACATGTGGTATGTGAGGTCCTGAGGCTGGATAAGCAAAGCAGCGTGATAGCAGCGGTTAGCTTTGTCTGCACTGTTTTGACACTTTGGGAGTTTTGACTCTTTTAACTCTTAAATGGATTTTATTTTAATATTGTTAAAAAACATTTTTTTATTGAGGTGTAGTTGATTTACGATATCTTGTAGGTTTCAGGTGTATAGCACAGTGATTCAATTATGTGTGTGTGTGTGTGTGTGTGTGTGTATTCTGTGTGTGTGTGTGTGTGTGTATTCTTTTTCAGATTCTTTTCCCTTATAGGTTGTTACATAATATTGAGTATGTTTCCCTGTGGTATACAGTAGGGAGGGTCCTTCATTGGTTACCTTAAATGAATTTTAGAGAAAACTTCTGCCCTTTTGGTTCTGTTTATTATTTATCACCTAATTTTATTGTTATAATTCTGCTTTTTTCCATACGGCTTTAAAAAAATTGTGGTGACATAAGCAAAGTTAAAATTTACTGTTGTAACCTCCTTATGTGAAGGCAACACTGCCTTCACAGTATTGTGCAGACACCACCGCTGTCCGTATCCAGAACCTTTTCATTGTCCCAGAGGCTGCACTCTTTAAGCAATTCCCCAGCCCCTCTTTCTGCAAGCCCTTGGTCATCACATTTCCACTCTGTTCCTGTGAGTTTGTCTATTCCAGGTGCTGCATGTAAGCAGAATCATACGACGTTTGTGCTTTTGTCTCTGACTTAACGTAATGTTTTCCAGGTTTATCCTTGTCATAGCACGTGTCAGTCCTGTTACTACTTTTTGAAACTTCTTGGAACAATTAATACAGACTTCTTGTACTGAGTCTTGTTTCTAAGAGGAGTTCTTTGCTACACAGCAGTCTCGAAAACCATCCTTATCGCCCAGAACAGCCAGGCTCCCTGTGTCTGGAGCTTGAGAAGTTGGTGAGGGGCTTGCAGCCTGTGCGGCCCTCTTTATTTGTGCTAGAGGAAGAAGTGACGACGGTAGTGCGTAGCTGGGCGGTTTCTTTCTGGCCAACATGACTTGATGGGTTTTCTGATATTGTATGGCATGTTTAATCACCGGATAAACTTGTCTCATTTGGAATAGATAGAAAACCTGAAAAAGTGGCAATGTAAAGGAAATGAAGGTTCCTTCTGGAAGAGGGTGGAGAGGTATTTGGGGGAGTGGAATTCTGCATCTGGCTCATCTGACAATTGCTGAGCTTGGGGGCAAGTCCTGTAAGCCTGCCTCTCCTGCCAAAGCAGTTACAGTGTTATTTGCCCCGTCTCCCAGGTTACCTCTTCACTGTTTGCCTGATGGCAGCAGTGTTTATGGCACTGTGTGCATTGAGGAAGAATCTGGCTGTCCTTTGGGCTTGGGGATTAAGTCCACTGCGAGCTTAGCCAACATGTGAATAAGGTGATATTTGTTTAACCAGCATTAGGTCTCAGTTGGAGAAAGCAATGGCACCCGACTCCAGTGCTCTTGCCTGGAAAATCCTGTGGACGAAGGAGCCTGGTAGGCTGCAGTCCATGGGGTTGCTAAGAGTCGGACACGACTGAGCGACTTCACTTTCACTTTTCACTTTCATGCATTGGAGAAGGAAATGGCAACCCACTCCAGTGTTCTTGCCTGGAGAATCCCAGGGACAGGGGAGCCTGGTGGACTGTCATGGGGTCACACAGAGTCGGACACGACTGAAGTGACTCAGCAGCAGCAGGAGCAGCAGCAGGTCTCACTGGTAAGGCTCGGTGATGTTCCTGCCTGTAGCGGCAGAGAACGACCGATAGAGCAATGAAGGATAGAATGAAAATGAATGTTCACTTTGACTTCAGAACTGGCAGTTGCAGAAAAGCCTTAAGAACAGATTAGTTAAAAAAATTTTTTTTTGAACAAAACTGGAGACGGGGCTTTTTCAAGACGTGGTCCCGGTTTAGTGGCTACAGCGGATCTTTCAGGTCATTTCCCATAATTCACCCCAGCAGTGCTGAAAACAATCAGCCATGATGAGAGGTGAAAAGGATGATCAAAGTATCCATTGTTCTTTCCTTTTGAATCGTAGTTGGCTTTGGGTCTTGGCCCTAGGTTTAAAAGACTTTTTTTTCTTCTTTTATCAAGTGGGCAAAGGATGAAATTATTGTTATCTGGCAGGTTGGAGGGGACTTTGCTTGGGGCTCCAGGAACCCAAGAACTTTTCATTTTTACCCCTCTTGGCAGTAACAGCGGTAACTGTGTGTGTTGAAGAATATATGGAGGCCAAGGGTGTCCACCGTCTTAGTCGCATGATGAATGGGAACTTTTAAGCTAGGTCAGAGCAGTGATGGACTCCCAGGTTGCTTTTTTATAAAATGGAAATAATAATACTTACTTGATCAAAATAAAATGAAACCCTCTGATCCCTTCATTTTCTTCTTGATCAAGGCTTGTGCAAGGAGGAATTTGGGAGGAGTATGTCCTTCTTACCCTGTTCCATCTGTGTCACTTCACCCCTCCAAAGACCTGGGGAGCTCCTGGATGGCTTCTAGGGCTCAGCGATTATGTGTTTTAGCAGCCTTATGTTGGGAGGCATTTTTCAGGGACCTCGTGGCCAGCTGATTATAAGTTTTGCCCTTCAGAGGCATGCCCGCCGGTACCAAAGGTTGCATCCATTAAGGATGCCCCACTGGTGTCTAGCTGATGGCTACACTAGGAACGCATGTGCCTCCTTTGAACAGTAGGCGAAGAAACTGAGAGAGGGCCTAAACTCTTTTTCAGCCAAATTATAATCCACCTGTCCCGGGCTCTAATTAATGCCGTGACATGCCTTCCTTCCTGTCTGAGTTCTAGGTTCTGTTTTTCTCTCTTGCTTCCCCTGGGCCGTCTCTGGAAAATTAGTAACCAAGTTGTCCTTCATCTTCTAATTTAGCCCTGGAGCCTTCAGCTGTATCTGATTGCATCTGGGCAGGGTAAGATCTAGGCTCTCTTCCAGTGCCATCTGAATCTCTACTGTGCTGTTTTTGGCTCTGAAGAAATAAAATTTGTTTATTCTGAGTCCTAGGGTGGAAACTGTCTTTAGAGCACATGTTCACATTTGTTTTAAAAGATATTTCACCTGTCATCAAATCCATATGTAATTTTGGAGAGTGTGACTTATTTTGTATCATGTTCTGGTTATATTTTATTTTTTTGTGCTTAATAAATGATAAAAGGCTGCATAATTAAAAAAAAAAAACACCCCAGCAGTTTCAGCTCTTTTCCTCAGAAGACAGTTCCACTTCAGAAATCAGACAAGGATCAAGTAAAATTAAAAAAGCTTGACTTTAACATAATCACCAAGGGTTTGCACCTAGCATTTAGGGTTAGAGATTTGTGTGTCTAAACACACAAATGGGATTAAAAAAAAAGTGGAAATGATAAGTGTGAAATGGGATTAAAAAAAAAGCAGAGATGATAGTGCACTTTAGTTAGTGTTGAAGTTGCTGGTGGACTGAAGATTTGTGTTGTCGGAAACACTGCTTTGGGGAAACTAGAGTAGAGTTGCAGTGCTGGGGGGTGGAGAGGGGTGGAAGGACCTCGAGAACCTTTTACCAGGAGGGGCTACTGTGTGACCTCAGGGCCAGACTTTGGGGAGGGAGACTACTCGGAGAGTTCTCATATCCAGGACGAACTTGTGCTGGAGCTGAGTGTGGGTCATCTTCGCACGATAGGTGGTGTGGTTGTGGTCATCTTTGAAGCCTGTGCTTCCCTTTCTAGCCCACGCTCCCCGACTGACTTCAGAAAATTGTAGCGTTTTCTGGCTAATACTCTTCAAGGTGCCTCTGAAAAGATTGCATAAATGCCCCTGGGGAGAAAGACGTCATCAAAACTGTAGCAGCTTAAAAAAAAAAAATAAGCACGCACATACCTCGTAGGCTGCTATTAGAAGGGCCCAGCCCCAGAATTAGAGTGATGACGGCTTTGTGTTGTAGAGGAACAGAAGTATCATAATTCTCTGCTTTCCTGGATGACTTTCCCTCCTTCCTCACCAGAAAGCAGCAGGTACTAGTCATCTTGGAGAATGAATGCCATCGTGATTGCTTTAAGGGGTGAAGACTATTGTTACTTGGCTTTTTTGTCTCTCCTTCCTTTGAGATGGGGCCAGGACAGGCTGGTCACAGCCTGTGTCCCTTGCACCTGCCTTCCCTCCAGCCGGCTTCCTACTAGTTTTACGTGTGGCAGCCGTAGCGCTAGTACAGAGGGCCTTCAGCGATGTCACAGCCCCGGCACAGCTGCCAAGGGCAGTGTGCTCAGGAGAGCAGCGGGCTTTCTTAAAGGAGGAGGAGGTCAGTTAGCAGGTACAGTCAACACTGGGTCTTGAAGGGACTCATTCATCCTTCTCTCTCCTTTTTTTTTTTGATGGCGGGCGAAGGTGATAAAGTTGGTACAATCTCCAGTCAATAGCTTAACTTCATCTCTGCTTTTATTACCACTCCCGGCATAAATTATTTAATGCAAAGGCAGGCGTAATCTCATAAAATTACTTAGCATTAGTATCCTGCTGTGAGCATCATTTTCTCATGTTGTGCTCTAACCACAAATTAGCACAAGACACTTTAAGAAACTCTTCTGTGGATCCACTTAGAGAGGTTATATGGGTAGAAGGTGACAGTTGGAACTCCTTGATTTTTTTTTTTTTTTCTTTTGGGTGAGTTTTTCTTTTATTCTTATGTAATTCATTGCTCTGCTAGAATAGTGTTGTTTTTTTAACCCACTTCTTAGCTGATAATATTTCAATCCCTTAAAAATTTGCCAGTGACCGCATCTGTAGACTTGACTCATTTTATGAGCAGGGATCCAGAAAGTGCCAGACTTTGGAGAGCTAGAGTCGGGGTAGGGGGAGGCGAGGCAGTAATAAAACTTCAGCCAAAAGATCCAGGGCCTACGGTTGAGTTCAAGAACTAGGTTTGTTTCAGGTGGCCTCAGAGTCCAGCGACCCTACTCTTAAGATGGTCACTCGCCACCCCTGTAATGATCTGCCCGATTGCTGAAGTCAAGTCTGGAGCTGAAAAGTTTGCTCCTTTTAACAGGGATCTAATTGTGAAAAGCACAGATGGCCACTGATGGTTTACAAATGTTGGGCATTTGCTGTTTTAAAAAATAACTGTGAGAAGGGAAAACCAAGGTGAGAAGAGAGACAGAAAACCAAGTGGGCATGTTAGGCTTTGGATTGTCAGACAGCAAAAGACAAAAAAAAACAAAACACAGGCAGGACTCAGTTCTCTCTCACGATTTGGGTTTTCCTCCCCGTACGCTGAACCCCTAGTGCATTCACTGGAATAGTTTTTGGTCAGAGGCACCTACTAACAAATCCCCAGGGTCATAAGCAACTCTGAAGACCTGGAGAGCCTGCGTAGTTGGGCGTGGTGGGAAATGGTAATTGGCCTCTGCTAGGATTCCTATCCCTTGATAAACTCACTCCCTCTGGCAGTCTTGTTAATACTTACAGTGCTAAATCTATTACAGAGGACAATTTAATTTAATTTAATTTTCATGATCTTTCAGTCCTATATGGTTGCCAGCAGAACTATTGTTGTCTTTCAATGGCTAAGTCGTGTCTGACTCTTTGCAACCCCAGAGACTGTAGCACGCCAGACTCCTCTGTCCTCCACTATCTCCCGGAGTTTGCTCAGATTCATGTCCACAGAGTCGGTGATGCTATCTAACCATCTCACACTCTGACGCCCTCTTCTCCTTTTGCCTTCAATCTTTGCCAGTATAAGAGTCTTTTCCAGTGAGTCGGCTCTTTGCATTAGGTGGCCAAAGTATTGCAGCTTCAGCTTCAACATCAGTCCTTCCAGTGAATATTCAGTTTTGATTTCCTTTAGGATTGACTGGTTTGATCTCCATGCAGTCCAAGGGATTCTCAGGAATCTTCTCTGGCACTACAGTTCGAAAGCATCAATTCTTTGGTGCTCAGCCTTCTTTATGATCCACTTCTCACAGCAGAGAGCCAGTGTCTTAAGGTCTTTGGGGAAAACTGAGTTTTTTGATTGTGGGGTGTGCAGGCCTAGGGAGTGGCCTAGAGAAAAAAGTCCAATCTCAGAAATTAGTCATTTTTCATTTGGTGAACCTACAAATGTAACTGAAGAGAGCCACAAGCAAGGCACCCTCAGGAATTCATGAAGGGAGAGGGAGGCACAGCTGGATTTGGTCTTCCCTGGAGTCTTTTCTTCTCCCCTCCCTGTTCACCCCAAACACATGCTTTTTCTCAGTGAAGGTCCAGGCAGTGGAAGCAGCCCTGTCTGAGATCCTGGAGGACTGCTGATGTCCCTTGTGGCTGGAATTGGGGTGTGGCAAGATCTGAAATTGCAGCGACAGGGGGCAGGTTTTATGAACACTGAGTCATCTAAGCATAAGGAATTTAGAACTTGACCTTGAAGGCAGTGGAAAGCCATTCAGAGATTAAGTGAGGGAGCAACAGAAAGATTTATGTATAATTTCTCTTCTGTTCTCCTGAGATAAAGAATAAGTGCAATTTTGGGTTCCAAAAACAAAGAATTGGGGAGTGAGGGGCATAGAATAGCCACTGAATGCTCTAAGTTTGTATGTGACCGTTACCAAGGTATTTATCCCTGTATTATAATTTATGACACGTTTAGAGAATTCTTAATGCAGTATTACTATAAGTTAGATTTAGTTGGCATTTTAGGTACATTCAAAATCAGACTTTGCCCCCAAACTTTTATTATGAAAAAATTCAAGCATCCAGGAAAGTTAAAAGAATAACACAGTGAACACATGACCCTCCATCTAGAGTCTACAGTTTTTACCACTTTGCTTTTATTTAGCTCTGGCTTTCTTTTTCCTGTGAAAAAGAAATGGACTTCCCTGGTGGCTCAGATGGTAAAGCGTCTATCTACAATGCGGGAGACCTGGGTTCAATCCCTGGGTCAGGAAGATCCGCTGGAGAAGGAAATAGCAATCCACTCCAGTACTATTGCCTGGAAAACCCCATGGACAGAAGAGCCTGGTAGGCTACAGTCCATGGGGTCGCAAAGAGTCGACATGACTGAGCGATTTCACTTTCCTTTCTTTTTCCTCTGAACCATGTAAAATTAAATTGTAAATAGACATCAAGATATTTAGATACCTCAGCAGACATCTCTTTAAAAAATATGGATATTCTCCTATATAACCACACTACTATTACTGCAACTAACACAATTAACAGTACTTTCATAATATTTTCCAGTATCTAACCCATATCCAAACTGCCCCAGTGGTGCTGAAAGTGTTATTTATAGCTGCCCTCCCCCCAGTCACGTATTTTTATATTTGATTATGTCTTTTTGGTCTCAGTCTGTAGCTGCCTGTCCCTTCCTCAACCTCCAGTACATTTTTGAAGAGTCTAGGCTAATTGTTTCATAGAATATGCTACAAACTGGAATTGCCTGGTGTCCATTTGATGTGTTCCCTAATCCTTTGTATTTTTTATAAACCAGAAGATCTGAACTCTTGATTAGATGTAGGTTAAAAGTTTTTGGCAGGAATACTCTTGAAGGTAATGTTACCTTGTTTTAATGTTAGTGATGCCCAGTTTGATCTCTTGGTCAAGAATGTCCGTCTGCTCTCCCTATTGTAAACTTCCTTTTTTGCCCTTAGCCATCAAGTGATCTGTGGGAAGCGTGTGTAATATTCCAGAGCAGTCTTACCAGTTTTGACCACAGTTTACACTCTATAGCATTCCCTCATAGAGTGGGTTAGCCCTCCTGTTTCTGTGGACTTGGTGGGCCTTGCATTGCTGTAGCACACGAGCATAACTTAGCTGGAGAAAGAAGAGTTAACGTCTGCTCATCCTGGGTCAAGCGAAAGACAAAGCCGTTATTACAGATGACAGAAAATGAGTGCTCAGAAGACCCCTTTCTAGCACTACAGTTTGACATTTGCTAAAGACAGACCATCTGGCTGGAGGAAGGGCGTCACACCCACAGGGTGTTAAGGAAAGACCTTATTCTGCTGAATGTTTATGCCTCCGAGTCAAGGCATTTCCAGGTGCTTTCTTTGATAATTTTTGACCTTCTATAAAACCATGGCTCTGATTCTGTTTATTTGACAACCGGGGTGCTCATTTCAGCTAGAACGTTGCCTTCTGGAAACACTTAAATTCCCAAAGAGTAGATAACCCTATTAGTCTGTTACAATCTTCTAGGCTAAAAATAATATGATTATCATATATTATCCCCATGGGACATGGAGAATAATCTCCTTTCCAAAAGAGGATCAGGAAGGGGACCAAAAGGCTGTCTGCGGGAAAATACTTTGGGGTCGTGGGCTTGATGGAGAGAACTTGCTCGGTCAAGTTATGACTGGAAGCCCCAGAAGTTTTAGGATGATAGAATCATTTGGAGGTAGGTGAAAGTAGAATAATGGTTTGGTACTGGAGAAGGCAATGGCAACCCACTCTAGTACTCTTGCCTGGAAAATCCCATGGATGCAGGAGCCTGGAAGGCTGTAGTCCATGGGGTCGCAGAATCGGACATGACTGAGCGACTTCACTTTCAATTTTCACTTTCATGCATTGGAGAAGGAAATGGCAACCCACTCCAGTGTTCTTGCCTGGAGAATCCCAGGGACGGCGGAGCCTGGTGGACTGCCGTCTATGGGGTTGCACAGAGTCGGACACGACTGAAGCGACTTAGCAGCAGCAGCAGCAGCAGCAACTGGGAAGATTATTTGGGTCTGGAGCAGTAAAAAGGTGGGGATCCTTAATAAGGCAGAAGCTTGGTTCTGTTTTTGTGTACCTCTCCTCATATAAATGTATGATGATTGTTTACAAAAATGAAAGAAAAAGACCATGTCCCAAGGCAACATTCATTCCTAGAGACTGTTCCTAGACATTAAATAGGTACTGTATGAAAAAGGCATTCTCAGTAATTGTGGAAAGTTCGTAATTTTGGATCAGTTTGAACAGAATTTGGTTACTGCAAGAATTTCTACGTTTATTCTGTTTATAACGTTTTATAGCTTTTACTTTTAAGGTTGTACAAGATTCTACCAGGTATATGTATCTGTTCTTTAGTTGTTGCTTTTGAGTTTTCCAAGTTTTGTTTTTAGGAATAACAGAATTAAAACCTTTGTGCGTAGAATGTCCTCGTATTTCAGATAATTGCCTTAAAATCACTAGATCGGAGAATATGAGTATTTTTATGGCTTTTTGTTGAACTTGCAAATAGTTTTCCCAAAGGGTTATACTAATTTACACTTACACCAGCAAAGTTTGTCAGGTATTAGTTTCACTATGTCATCTCCTTGCTTAGAGAATCTTTCTTGTATGGTTGCAGAAAAACCAGCCTGCTTTAACTTGAGAAAACAAGGCCCCTCCCCCAAATGGCCATAACAGCAAGCTGTGTGCTGAGCTGTAATTCATTAATTTAATAAACAGATAAGTGTCTCCTATTTATCAGACATTGTAGATGGAAAAAAAAGTAAGACAGTCTGTACTGATAAGGAATTTATAGCCTGCTGGAAGAGATAAGCTCACATTTATAGGGATCACGGTAAGAGTTTATATAGATCAGTTGGGAAAGAGTCAAGACCACCCAAGACTAGTCTTGGGGGTGGGATGGTACCAGGAAGAGCCATGAAAAGCGCCGCTGAATTTTCTTCATGTGAACAGGTGTCACCCGAGCGTGTTCGTACAGAGGCCAGGCGTCAGCAGCTGCAGGAGGTGCTCTGCTCTCTGCCCGGTGGGATTGAGGCCAGAGAGCCTTGTTCAGGCCCAGGAGGCGGGCAAAGGCTCCCACCTGTGACACGTCTACTCACTCTGCACATTTACCCCCAGGGCACGGCCACGGTCTGTGCAGGCAGCCCAGTGCCAGCGGCCCCAGAAAGGTCATTTTTGATCGTCTCTGAGACAGAACTGGACATCCTTGTTTGCTCAGTCTCTTCCGCGCGTGTGTACTTCTGGAGGTTGTTCACTGACCACGCTGTTGAGAAGGTGGGGGGAGGGACTTCCCTGGTGGTCCAGTGGTTAAGAATCCGCCTGCCAATACAGGGGACACGGGTTCAATCCCTGCTCTGGGAAGCATCCCCCATGCTTCGGGCAGCTAAGCGCCTGTGTCACAACTATGAACCTGTGCTCTAGAGCCCGTGAGCTGCAAGCAGGGAAGCTGTGGCAGTGAGAAGCCTGTGTCCCACAGCTAAAGCAGCTGCACTAGTAGGGTAGCTATTCCAGTAGCCGGTTGCCACAACTAGAGAAAACTCTCGCAGCAACAAAGACCCAGCACAGCCATAACATAATTTTTTTTTAAAGAACTTAAAATTTAGGAAAGAAAAATTGGAGGTGGAAAGCTGAGGTTAAGTGACCACCAGAGGCTACTCAGCTAGCTAATATCTCTCAGGCAGCACTTTCATTTCTAATCTCATGTACAGTTTAATAATTTAACAGATAATAGACCAACAGGTCAGTGGAAATGTTTACAGGGTATTTCAAAGCTGTTAATTTTTACCACTTGGACTTTTTTGTTTTTTTAATAGCTGGGGATAATAATTAGAAAGGGTGGAAAACAAAACCTGTGTTTGGTTTGGTGGTTTGTCTGCCTCAAGTGGGAAGGACCGAGAAAGCAAAAAATTCGTCAAATGAAATTTTTCTCAAGTAACTGTTGGGATTCCTTACAGTTAATGTCTCTCGTTGCCAGCCCCCCCCATTTTCTTTAAATACTTTATGTGTGAAAATTGTCACACAGTTGCTCCAGAACATTAAAATAGATGTGCCAAAGGGTGTAAATTTATTGTCAAAAAAAAAATTCCTTGTGTCTTAAAAAAACGGCTTTCTTTTCCTTCTTCAGTGTGTGTCACCGCACCCACTGCTTTGGATCTTCATCTCTGTCTGTACACTATGATTATCCAGCATTTTAAGTAGATCTGAAATGCAAAAATTTGGGATTCGTTCTTGAGCCTCAAACTGGTAATAATTTTAATAAAATGTTAGGGGATGTACCATACTGTGCCATAATCAGTGGCATCACCACTGAAGTGGAATATTGGAGGCGAGTCACTGATAAGAGTTTGACATAAAGATTCAGACGGAAAGAATCAGCAAAGTGTGATGACAGCAGGGTTCCTGGGCATCTAGAACCTGGGAGACAATGAACATTATTTGCTAAAAACCTGGACTCTGGAGACAAAGACCTGTTGGGAAGTCTTGGCTCTAGATTGTCAAGTTACTTATCCACACCTCAGTCCCTTCATCTATAAAATGAGAGTAGTAACCTATTTCTTGGTTTACTATGAGGATGAAATGAGATAAGGCATGAGGTGTTTAGAAAGGCACTGGCACAGAGACTCAGGACATGAATTGCCTTTTACAGGAATCCACCTCTTTAGAGCAGAATAAGTTGCTGCATTCTTTACAGAGCACCTAGTGTGTGGAGCCAGGAACGCTGACCATCTGATTTGGGGGGGAGCGATCAGTTTATCTTTCAGGTTCTGGCATATCTCAGAAAATCTTGGTCCAAAAAGGCTGTGCGAGTTTTGCAGCTGCTCTAGCATGACAGCAACCGAGCTTCAGCATTCCTGTGGCATACTCAGCCCTGGTCTCCCCTTGATTTTCCCTAGGTCTCATCTGGGTATTTTATAAATGGGGGCAGGGAGAGGGAGTGAGCAGCCTCCCTGTTGGCTTCTATTCACTCCTTTTCTGCTCGGTTCCCTTTATAGTCTCTCCCTCTCCCTATCCTTTTATTTTGAAAGCATATGAATGTGAATGGGGTACAACCCTTGGTTTAAAGATCTGTTCTGTTGTTTTATGCGAAGAGTTGACTCATTGGAAAAGACCCTGATGCTGGGAAGGATTGGGGGCAGGAGGAGAAGGGGACGACCAAGGATGAGATGGCTGGATGGCATCACAGACTCAATGGACGTGAGTCTCAGTGAACTCCGGGAGTTGGTGATGGACAGGGAGGCCTGGCATACTGCGATTCATGGGGTCGCAAAGAGTCGGACACGACTGCGCGACTGAACTGAACTCTGTTGTTTTCCTGGAATGTACTTGATCCTGTTAGAAATCACACATTGGGTGGGCTGTAGGAGGAGTTCAGAAGAAAGACGCCAGACATGAGCCAAACCCCAGAAAACACCTAGTCTGATGGGCTCACACTGAACACCAGACCCACTTTGTACCCCGCCCGCCACCAGCTCTCCCCAGCTGTGTATCACGAGTTGTTGTCCAGTCGTGTCTGACTCTGTGAGCCCGTGGACTGCAGCATGCCAGGCTCCTCTGTCCTTCACTATCTCCTGGAGTTTGTTCAGATTCATGTCCCAGTGGACATGAGTCAGTGATGCTCTCTAATCATCTCATCCTTTGCTCTCTGCTGCCCGCCCACTTCTCCTTTTGCCCTCAGTCTTTCCCAGCAGCAGAGTCTTTCCCAGTGAGTCAGCTCTGTGCATCAGGCGGCCAAAGTATTGGAGCTTCAACATCAGTCCTTCCAGTGAATATTCGGGGTTGATTTCCTTTAAGATTGACTGGTTTGATCTCCTTGCCGTCCAATTGGCTCTCAAGAGTCTTCTCCAGCACCTCAGTTTGAAAGCATAAATTCTTTGGCACTCAGCCTTCTTTATGGTCCAACTCTCATATCCATACATGAGTACTGGAAAAATCATAGCTTTGACTAGATTGCTAACCTTTGTCGGCAAAGTGATGTGTCTGTTTTTAATACGCTAAGTTTGTCATAGAGTTCATTCTAAGGAGCAAGCACCTTTTAATTTTGTGGCTGCAGTCACCGTCCTCAGTGATTTTGGAGCCCAAGAGAATAAAATCTGTCACTGCTTCTACTTTTTCAGTTTTCCATGAAGTGATGGGACCGGTATCAGTAGTACTGGCTTTATATCCTGACATCTTCCCTCCATCTGCCCGCTCCAAGATTTGGCAGACAGAGGATTCCTCCTGCTGCTTCATCTAGAGCGAAAATATATTTTTGGTGAGATTTGGCACCCAACTTGTAGTAACCAAATGGGACTCTGCGTATGGTGCCTTATTCAGTTCTATCCAAAGCGGCTCCTCCTGTTAAGGAGCTGAGTTCTGTCCGCTGAAAAGCTCAGTCTTTCATCCAGAGCCGTGAGTTTGAGCAGGGAGTGTGTATTCGCTTGTTTTGACTGATTCCTACTAGTTGGCCCACCTGAAATCTGATCCTGGACTATTTCTTCAATGCCAGGTCCCTAAGTACAGCGCATCAAGCCCTTTGTGATCCCTCCCCTCTG
>SJXQ01013027.1:961070-971309 GCA_006408695.1 Aepyceros melampus
GGGGGGGGGGGGGGGGGGGGGGGGGGGCAAAAAAACTTGGCAGGAAAGGAAACGTAATCATCCTTTCCACATTTCTCAGCAACAGAGAATGTTTATTAAATCATCATAATAAAAATACTGAAGATTGTCCTAACCACAATTAGCATGTCTGACTGTAGGGATACTGGAGGATGGGAAGGGTATGTGTGTGGTGAGGGCAGGGGAGGAAGGGTACAAAATCTTCATTCCCCCATAGTGAGAAGTTAACAGACCTAAAAACAAAGCATTGAGATCAACTGTATACCATAAAAAAGAACAAAACTGTGCCATTTGTAGAGATGTGGATAGACCTAGAGACTGTCATACAAAGTGAAGTCAGACAGAAGTAAACAAGTATCGTACATTATGAACATATATATGTGGAATCTAGAAAAGAATGGTTCTGATGATCTTACTTGCAAAGCAGAAATAGAGACACAGACATAGAGAATATATCTATCAATCAAGGGGGTGTGGGGTGAATTAGGAGATTGGGGATTGACATAAATACACTACTGATACTGTGTATAAAATGGATAACTAATAAGAACCTCCTTTATAGCACAGGGAAGTTACTCAGTGCTCTGTGGTGAACTAAATGGGAAGGAAATCCAAAAAAAAGAGGGGATAATGTAAATGGATACCTGGTTGACTTTGCTGTACAGCAGAAACTAACACAACATTGTAAAGCAAGTATACCTCGATAAAGAAAAAAAGGACACTTCCCCCAAAAAGAAAAGATTGGCTGTATAGGCTGATAGAGATAAACACTAAGGTATGCATGTATGTACATGTTAGTTGCTCAGTTGTGTCCAACTTTTTGCGACCCCATGGACTGTAGCCCACCAGGCTCCTCTGTCCATGGGATCCTCCAGGCAAGAACACTAGAGTGAGTAGCCATTCTCTTCTCCAGGGAATCTTCCAACCCAGGGATCGAACCCAAGTCTCTTGCATTGCAGGCAGATTCTTTACCATCTGAGCCACCAGGGAAGCCCAAAATACTAAGGTAGAAGTGAGAGCATTCCTTTCAGAAAGACATGGGAGGGGATGCTGGTTTCTCTTTTTTAATTATGTTGCAGGATTGTTTGACTATGAACTGACTGCATATAAAGCTATAATAACAGTAAGAATAGAAACACTGGTGAAATAGTATCATCTGATTAACATTTCTATTGATGTATTCAAATTTCAGCTGAAGGGCTAAGTCAGCATCCTGCCTCACCGAAAGATAATGACTTAGAAAAATCCTTGTTTGGTGGGCATCTGAGAATTGCAGAGATGAAGACTTGTACCAATTGAAGCTGCCTTTTCTTTTCTTTCCTCTCTAGATTATCCTCTCGACTTGAACCACAGCGAATCCTTCCTACAGACCACGACTTTTCTTCCTGAAGACTTCACCTACTTTGCAAACCATACCTGTCCCGAAAGGCTCCCTTCCATGAGTGAGTAGAGTGTTTGCTTATCTTCCTCTTTGATTAAAATAAAAGGGAGAGTGTTCTTGATCTCTCGATATGTCTACTTACAGAGAGATTATAAACTCCTCCTGGCCCTTGGAAATAGGAACTGTGAAGGTTACATGTGTCCTGGCTCCTCTGCAGCCCTTCTGCAGGGTTGCCTGTATTCCTGGTGCCATTTCCCACCACATTTTCCACTCTTTGCTTTACATGTTCCACTTCCTCTGTAACTTGAGGTCTGTTAAGATATCTTTGAGAAAGTGTAGGCAACCAGCTTTGTCTTTTACTGTAAATCTCACACTGATTGTATAACTCATTTAATATGAGGGAAGTTATTTTCTTAACAAAGTGCTGGTTAAGAAAAATTCTTGCATCTTTTCTTTCTCTTCCTTTTTCCTCTTTCCCTTCCCTTCCCCTTCCCTTCTTAGAATCTCGTGTGTAATCTAGAGCAATGACAGTGTACTGTTACACCTTTCCTGTGCTTTGGGGCTTCTTGGACTGTCTTCTTCCTGACTTGAGTTCGAGATGATGCATGTTCTGAGTTTGGCCATGACCAGTCAGGGTCACTGATCAGTGAATCGGGACAGCGTGCTGTACTCGGCTCAGGAGCACACAGAGATGCTACCAAGCTCAGCTGCTTTTCTCCTTCTTTGAGAAGTTCAGCTGCTGTTGTACTTGGTCTTCATTTCTTTCTACATCCTTGGCAGAAGCGGAACTCCCAAGTCTTTATTTCTTGGTTTGCTGCTTTACCCAGTAATAGGGATGAACTGAAACCTAATGGGTTGGGTAGCAGACACAGGGACCCCCATCCTTGTTCAAAAAACACAACCCACTGAAAAAGCACTGAACCACGCCAGAGATTACAACCCTGAACGTAGGAATTTCCTGGCCTCTTACTATTTTTTTTCCCCATCTCTGTTCAGAGGGCCCGATAGACATAAACATGAGTGAGATTGGAATGGATGCCATCCATGAACTCTTCTCTAAAGACCCAACCATCAAGCTGGGTGGTCACTGGAAGCCGTCGGATTGTGTGCCTCGATGGAAGGTAGGGTGGGGTCAGACCCCAGGTGCTGGGAATCCTAACCTGGACTTGCTGTCATGTCAGTCACCACGGATTCCACTCTGACACTTTGTAATTTGCACCCTACTTACCACTTACTGCAAAGGATTTGCATCTGATGGGAACATATTGGAGGAGTGGGTTTCCCTGAGGACTCTGCTGTAGCCTCAGACATACACATTGTTCTGGTCACTGAACCAGGACCCTTTTTCTTCCTTCCAGGAATATTGGCTAAGCAGTGGGGGAAAGGGGGTGGTGGATCTCTCCTGATAGATTTGCAGAAGCCATCTTCACAAATTCAGCGCTGTATGCTTTATTTGGCATTATTGCCATGAATCTAGTGGAGTAAAAAGCAGAACTATCTAGCCTGATTGTGAGAATTGTTTAGTTTTTCTTTTTCTGCATGACTGTAATGAGGAGACATCAGTAGTGTGGCTCAAGCTTGACAGTGACTTAAGTCAATTCTTTCAACAAGTGTTTAGTAAAGTGCTTATTCCCTGCCATCCCTGTGAGATGCTATAGTGCAGCAGTGATCAAAGCGGATCGGGAAAAAGCAGTGTTTCCACCCCAACACTGGGATGTAAAATCAACTTAATGACCAGCGTTAAATATATATTATATATAAGTATTCATTTAGTATATGTGTTGATAATATGGGGCTTCCCAGGTGGCTCAGATGATAAAGAATCCACCTGCAATGTGGGACAACCCCTGGGTCGGGAAGTTCCCCTGGAGAAGGGAATGGCTACCCACTCCAGTATTCTTGCCTGGAGAATATACAAGACACAGAACAAGGCTTTGCTCTCATATAAAGGAGTGTTAAGACATCTCACCTACCCTCCTCATCTCTTAGTCTAGTGGTTGGGACAAGCACACCCACATTATTCTAAAACAAGCTTCGCTAGAATAAAGAAACAGGAGATACTATTGACATAAAGGGTGACCACAGAGAAGTGGAGGGTAAGGCAGCTCCCCGGAGCCCCCCAAGCGAGCCGGGCCCCAGTGCTGTGGGAGCAGTTGAGGGGACTCGCTGACTGGGTGGCCTCTGTTGCTATGACCCGCTGCAGGTGGCCATCCTTGTCCCCTTCCGGAACCGCCACGAGCACCTCCCGGTCCTGCTCCGACACCTCATTCCCATGCTCCAGCGCCAGCGCCTGTGGTTTGCGTTTTATGTGGTGGAGCAAGTGAGTGGCCCTTTCTTCTCTCTTCTTTCTCTTCCAAGACTACATTTGAGAGAGCTTCAAGCTGATCCATCCTTGGGGTTAAGAGCCCATAAGATCGAAAACTCACGATTGAGTGGCCTTGTGTGGGGCAGGGAGCAGAGAGCGTCTTGTGCTCCTCCGTGGAGATGTTCAGTACTAGCAGGTCTGAGTGCTGCCTGGAACTTCGTTTACCCTTGAACAAAGGCCTCTTGTGGGCTGGTTTTGCTGGAACTGCTTTGGGTATTGTCTTTACATTTCAGACCCAGGAAGTTCCCGGGAGATAAGGGGCTGCAGGTAGAAACGGCTGTGTTGTTCTTCCTTCCGTGTAGTGGGTTGGGTACCCTTCTAAATGCCGTTACACAGCTGACTCCTGCCTTCAAACGGCCTTGGGAGAGGGAGGCTTAGGTTTATCCTTATCACCCTTTTTTATTCCTGAGGAAGTTGAGGCCAGAGGTCAAGTGATGGTGAGTCAGTGATGAACCAGGCAGGACCCACCACCCTTCCGGCCCAGTGATCTCTCAGTAAGCTCTCTTTTAGGCAGGGCTGAGGCAGCAAAGATTCTTCTTCAAGAGTCCTTTTAAAAATAAAGTTCTGCTTCTTTTAGGTTGGCACCCAACCCTTTAATCGAGCAATGCTTTTTAATGTGGGTTTTCAAGAAGCAATGAAGGACTTGGACTGGGACTGCCTCATTTTTCATGACGTGGATCACATACCAGAAAGTGATCGTAACTATTATGGATGTGGACAGATGCCAAGGCACTTTGCGACTAAACTGGATAAGTATATGTATCTGTGAGTATCATTTTCTTTTAATTAAAGAGGTTAAATTTAGAAGGATGATGAAAGGTGCAAGGATGACCAAATCAAATTAGCTCCAATGTGAATCGCAATCTACTGATCAATGGACAAATGAAATGTAGTATATCCATCCATGATGGAATGCTATTTGGCAATAAGAAGAAATGAAATACTGATATATGTGGCAGCCTGGGTGAACCTAGAAAACGTTATGTTCGGTGAAAGACAACTAGCTACAAAAGACCGAGTATTATATGATTCAGTTTGTATAAAATGTCCAGAATAGGCAAATCTGTAGAGACAGAAGGGAGAACAGTGGTTGTATAGTGTTGAGCAGAGTAGGGAGAAATGAGTGACTGACTGCTGATGATGGGTACAAGGCTCCTAGGGTCAGGGAGCGGCGGTGATGAAATTGATTAACACTGATTGTGGCCATGGTTGCAAATCTCCATGAATATATTTTTAAAAAACCCATTGAATTTTACACCTTAACTAAGCAAATTAGGGACTTCTCTGGTGGTCCAGTGGCTAGGACTCCATGCCCCCAATGTGGGGACCAAGCTTTGATCCCTGGTCAGGAGGCTAGATCCCACAACTTCAACAAAGATCAAAGACCCCACCTGCCACACTCAGACCAAACCAATCAATCAATATTTTTTAAAAATAATAAATGGGTAAGTTATATGTATGGTATGTCAGTTCTGTCTCAATAAAGCTGTGATTTTAAAAAAAATTCAATTAGAAAAGTAATTAGTTACTCGGGTTGATGCATTTGGCCCAAAGAAGCCATATCAGGTGGTTCGGGGCAGTAGCACAGAGAGTATTGTTTTACTTAAGACTTAGTTCTCCCATGAGATGGTCTGTTCTAGGGGGGAAAAAGAGAACACCCTTTCATGCATGGATAATTGATGCCATACATCTCCTTTTAGGCTTCCTTATACTGAGTTCTTTGGCGGAGTGAGCGGCTTAACGGTGGAACAGTTTCGGAAGATCAACGGCTTTCCTAACGCATTCTGGGGGTGGGGTGGAGAAGATGACGACCTGTGGAACAGGTATTGCCCTTCTGATGTCTTCTAGAAACGCTCCCTTAGGCTTTCCAGACCAGCAGTCTCTCTAGGAATATGACGTATTCAGTTCAGTTCAGTTCAGTCGCTCAGTCGTGTCTGACTCTTTGCAACCCCATGAATCTCAGCACGCCAGGCCTCCCTGTCCATCACCATCTTCCAGAGTTCACTTAAACTCACGTCCATCGAGTCGGTGATACCATCCAGCCATCTCATCCTCGGTCATCCCCTTCTCCTGCCCCCAGTCCCTCCCAGCGTCAGAATCATTTCCAATGAGTCAACTCTTCCCATGAGGTGGCCAAAGTACTGGAGTTTCAGCTTTAGCATCATTCCTTCCAAAGAACACCCAGGGCTGATGTCGTTTAAAATGGACTGGTTGGATCTCCTTGCAGTCCAAGGGACTCTCAAGAGTCTTCTCCAACACCACAGTTCAAAAGCATCAATTCTTCAGCGCTCAGCCTTCTTCACAGTCCAACTCTCACATCCATACATGACCACTGGAAAAACCTTAGCCTTGACTAGACGGACCTTTGTTGGCAAAGTAATGTCTCTCTTTTCAATATGCTGTCTAGGTTGGTCATAACTTTTCTTCCAAGGAGTAAGTGTCTTTTAATTTCATGGCTGCAGTCACCATCTGCAGTGATTTTGGAGCCCCCCAAAATAAAGTCTGACACTGTTTACACTGTTTCCTCATCTATTTCCCATGAAGTGATGGGACCAGATGCCATATCGTAGTTTTCTCAATGTTGAGCTTTAAGCCAACTTTTTCACTCTCCTCTTTCACTTTCGTCAAGAGGCTTTTTAGTTCCTCTTCACTTTCTGCCATAAGGGTGGTGTCATCTGCATCTCTGAGGTTACTGATATTTCTCCCAGCAATCTTGATTCCAGCTTGTGCTTCTTCCAGCCCAGCGTTTCTCATGATGTACTTGGCATATAAGTTAAATAAGCAGGGTGACAATATACAGCCTTGATGTATTCTTTTCCTATTTGGAACTAGTCTGTTGTTCCATGTCCCGTTCTAACTGTTGCTTCCTGACCTGCATATAGGTTTCTCAAGAGGCAGGTCAGGTGGTCTGGTATTCCCATGTATTTAATTTTCAATGTTCTAGTAGCTCCATTTAGAAAGATTTAAAAAAGGAAAAAGGTAAAATTAATATATTATATTAATAAAAATATTTTAACAATTATACTTACCACAGTATATCCAAAACAATACCATTTCAACATGCAATCCATATAAAATTTATTTTAATATAAAATATTAATGAGATATTCTACATTCATTTTTTTTCTTACTAAGTCTTAGAAATCTGATGTGTACTTTACATGCATAGCCCATTGCACTGAAACCTTCCCAAACCAGAGGTCAGATATGAGTTATATTTACACAGATTTATCCGTGCCATCAGGTAAGGCTCATATTTTAAGTCTGTAGGAACAATCTCATGTGTGAGTAGTGTCAAATAGTATTTTTGTACAGTGAGTAAATAATAGGGGCTTCCCTGGTGGCTCAGTAATAAAGAATCCACCTGCCAGTGCAGGAGATGCCAGTTCAATCCATGGGTCAGGAAGATCCCTGGAGAAGGAAAAGGTAACCCACTGCAGTGTTCTTGCCTGGGAAATCGCGTAAACAGAGGAGCCTGACGGGCTACAGTCCCTGGGGTCACAAAGAGCTGGACACAACTGAGCCACTAAACAGCAGCCCAGCAACTGTGCCATTTTTACAGAAGGGATTTGGGCCTCCTCGGATTTCTGTAACTGCAGGGAGGGTGCTGGAACCAGTCCCCCCACGTGGAGACTGAGGAACGACTATATATCACAATGAGAATATAAGTTGGACTCGGAGGAAGCTGGTAAAAATTCAGATAGTACAGAAGTATATAAACAAAAGGGGCTTCCCTGGTGGCTCAGCAGTAGAGAATCCACCTGCAATGCAGGAGTCATAGGAAATGCAGGTTTGATCCCTGGGTTGAGAAGATCCCCTGGAGGAGGGCATGGCCACCTACTCCATGGACAGGAGCTTGGCAGCCTACAGTCCATAGGGTTGCCAAGAATTGGACACAACTGAAGTGACTTAGCATGCACGCACACATATAAACAAACTATTGTAAGTCCTAATCCCCAGTTATCCTGTTTCCTTCCCAGGAAGTAGCCATTTGAACAAGCAGTTTCTTTATAGTTCTTTCTATTCATACATAAACAGCCTAGACACATCCCTTCTCCCCTTCCAATCATGTCAGTACAGAGAGCCATTTCATTATTATTACAATTACGTGGTATTTCCCTGTGTAGACAGATAGCAATTTATTTTTAATCCTCTCCTATTGATGAACAGTGTTGTTTAATTTTGAGCATCTTTTGTTCACATGAGCAAATATTTCTGTAGGTTAATTTCCTGGTCACAGAACTACAGAGTCAAGAAGTAAATGCACTTTTAAAAGTTTGATGGTTATTGTCTGATTTTCCTCCAGAAAAGATTGCAAAAGTATTGTGACCAACAGTACATAAGCGTACAAATTTTTCTTACCGCACCACCTGCTTTTGGATATAAACGACCATTGAAATTTGTGCCCCATTTCAGCACAGCAGCTCCTGGCAATTCTTTCTCAGTCTATTAGGTAAAAATGGCATCTCATCCTTTTAATTTGGGTTTCTTAGGAACCTGGTGAGGATGCGCAGCTTTTCTGTACTGGTTTGACTGGTTCCTGAATCTAGTTGGGCTCCTCTAGGACATCTGTTCTGCCACCTCATCTTGTTCTTTCCCCAGCTCAGCAAGGAGTCCCTCAGGCCAGGAATGTGTGACTGGTTTTCCCCAGCACCCCCCCCCAATTCCAGGCACACAGTAGGCATTTCATACATATTTATCAAATGAGAGGGAGAACATATCTTCACCCTGTCAGCCCTCCATATCCGCGGGTTCTGAATTTGAGGATTCAACCAACTATGGATTGGCGAGGGGAGGAGGATGCGGAATTCCAAAATTCCAAAAATCAAAACTTGGATTTGCTCCCTGCAAGCAGCTATTTACATAGCATTGACGCTAGAGATGATTTAAGGTCTGCTGGAGGATTTGTGGGGGTTATATGCAGATACTATGCCATTTTGGGCTTCCCAGGTGGCTCAGAGGGTAAAGAATCCACCTGCCAGTGCAGGAGACATAAGAGACACAGGCTCCATCCCTGGGTCAGGAAGATCCCCTGGAGAAGGAAATGGCAACCCACTCCAGTACTCTTGCCTGGGAAATTCTGTGGACAGAGGAGCCTGGTGGGTTACAGTCCATGGAGTCACAAACGAGTCAGACACGACTTAGCAACTAAACAACAAACAAGCTGACCCAGAGGGGGCATGTGTGCACCTGTCTGCAGGGGGGACTCACATGGTTGTACTTGTCACTGAGACCCCGTGTCAAACCTCGGGAATTGTTCATTTCTCTTCTTTTTCAAAACTTTTCATGTTGTAGACTTCTAAAATCATGAACTTATCCAGAGGGAAAGTGACTTGAACATATAGACGCAAAAGAAGCACTGTTCAGCTTGGCGTTCCTCAGCCTTGGGATAGGTTTGGTCTCACCTGTCAGAATTGATCATTTCACCCATCTTCTTTGTCTTGGACAGAGTCAGAATGCAGGCTATTCTGTGAGTCGGCCAGAAGGTGATACGGGGAAGTACAAGTCCATTCCTCATCACCATCGAGGAGAGGTCCAGTTTCTTGGAAGGTTGGTGCAGTTTTTTTATTCCTCATACAAAAGTCCTGTATTTCCAGGGTCCTCAAGCATTGCAGTCCCTGGGCTGGCTTCTCACCCCTTCCAAGGTCTTGTTCAGACAGCTGTTTGAGAGTTCCTGTTTATCACTCACTTAAGTGTGAGGCAGGTGTTTGGGGGCAAAATGATACTATTGGTGAAAAATGTGATTGTAAGATCTTTTTAGGAAATCACTCCTCCTCCTCAAGCTTTGTAGTTGTCTGTGCTGTAGCCTTCAGGGAGTTGGAGAAAAACCCATTCGGGTCAAAGTCTGTGTAACTCACACTCATGTGACAGAGTTTGGCACCCTCTCTGTGAGCTCAGTTCTGGAAGGGTGTCCCTGAGCCTGTGTGTGGCTGCAGCTGCGTTATCACCCTGTACACCTTCAATGAAACAAACTCCAGGTCAGGCTGAGCAGAGGCGAGTGGATGGCGTGCGTCCTCAGGTCCTCGGGAGTGGCTCTTTCTGTCTTTTGTTAATTGTTGGGAGGACTGTCCTCACGACAGTCGATCCGACTGCATGAACTGTTTTCCTGGGGAGTAAGAGGGTACTGAATACAGACGGAACTTTCTCATCCCCCCATTTAGCATCTTACCTCCGCTTCCCCACTCAGTGATCTCGGGCGAGCCAGTTAGGATTGTGAACCTCGCTTTCCTCCTCTGCCGAGGGGCGGGCGTGTTAAATGAAGTCCAGCAGCTCGCGTGAAATAGGTGTTTCCAGTTCTGATCGTGGCGCACAGCCTGGAGGAGCCGAACGGCTGATGCCCCGCCCTGCGGGGCCGGCAGGAGCGCGGTCTCCCCGGGCTGTGCCGCTCGGGCCCTCGCTCAGAGCCGCCCCCTGTGCCCCTGCTTCACAGGTACGCTCTGCTGAGGAAGTCCAAGGAGCGGCAAGCGGTGGACGG
>SJXQ01013027.1:971646-990602 GCA_006408695.1 Aepyceros melampus
GGCGCGCTCCCCAGAGGAAGAGAACAGGAAACCCAGCGCCTCCTGAAGGATCACAGGGTTCAAGGAAAAAAATGTGAACAGAGCACACGCACAAATCCGCCTCCCCCGCCCGGACCCGCCGGCGTGGAGGGAGGTGGCCGGGAACCGACCTGCCCTTTTCACAAGACGACGTCTGTCCTGCTGCCCTCCTCCCCGGCCGCCCGCCCCGTCGTCGCCCCGTCGTCGCCCCGTCTCAGCCACGGGCTCCGCACCCGGAAGCGGAACCGCCCCCGGAAGCGGAACCGCCCCCGGAAGCGGAACCTCCCCGGAGCCTCTCCTCCCGCGAGAACCGCCTGGGCAGCCTCTTGGCCTCCAGAGCGGAGAGGCAGACCCGCCGCAGGGCAGCTGTGTTTCAGGAAGAGCAAAAGGAAACTCCACACAACCATCCTTCTGCACCTCTGGTGTTCCCTGTCTATCTTTTTTCTAAATTACCTGCTTTGGGTGGGGATTGAGGGTGGAAGGGGAGGGCTTGGGGAAGAGAAACAGACATGCAACAATCACTTCTTGAAGAAGTATAATTGTAAATAAGCCATGTAAAATGCCTTTTTTTTTTTTTAATTTAGTTTTCTAGCCAGCTCAACTCAAACCGAGGGTTTATACATCAGATCCTGTATTGGTTTGGCAGACGCAGGAACTCGGCTAAAAGGGAACGACAGCATCTCCCCGGTTGCTGTCACCGTGGAAGGGAGTGGATATAGAGCATGTCACGGCAGAACAAAACAGTCCAGTCATTATTGCCAGTGGCCAACTTCTGCCTCACCTCCCGTCCCCTTTCCGAAAAGCGTTGCTCTTGACTTTGGCTTTGGTTTTCTCTTCCCTGTTGGGCAGTCCTTCCCGGTTCCAGCCTTGTGCTGAACAGGAAGCTGTGTTGGGATAGTGCTGTCCTGCCTGAGGCAAACCCTTCAGGTGGGCCCACTGCACACCGCTGGCTCTCTCACCTTGGTGTCTCATCCTTTCCTCGCCATCAAGAGAGAGTAGGGGTGTTGGTTTTTCCTACTTTCTGTTTCGTTCTCTTTCTTTTGCTTGCTCTTGTGGACCGTGGCCACAGTTTCTGAAATCTGTGCCTAAATTACCAACCAGCTTCAACGATTCCTCTCAATATTCCCCTTTTTGGTTTCTGGAAAGTTTTTTTTTTTTGGTCAACATTATTAACTAGTATTGGGTTGGCCAAAAAGCTCACTTGCGTCCTTCTGTACCATTGTATGGGAAAGCCCAAATGAACTTCTTGGCCAGCCCAATATATAGAATCATGAGCAACTGACTGATGTGGAACTTAGCCAGGGAGCAGGTAACACCTGTGTGCTGCAGGTCACCTGGGTCCAGGCTAGACCAAATCAGAGCTTTGGGATTAGATTAACAAAGCTGCCGGACAGACAGAGTCAGGAGCCCACGTGCTCCTTTCACATGCCCGTGTGCTTTTTTGAAGTCAGATTCTAAATTGCATTTGAATTTGTGCCTCTCTGTTTTCCCCTGAGCCAAATCCCTCACCTAATAGTCCCCTTTGGCTCCTGCAGAATTCTGAGAAATACCAGGTTTTCCCCATCCTTTTCCATAAAACATATTTATGTATCCATACTAAAGAGTACTTTCTGAGGAGTATTCATAGTTGTTTTTTTTTTTTTTTTAATTGCCTTGTTTGCCTTCAGTTTCCTTAATTTTCATGGTTTACATGGATGTGTGTGTAGGGGCTATATTTGTGTATATACACTTGGGTTGGGGTTTTTGCATGTGTGGGTTCCATGGACGTATGATCCCCACAAGCTGTGGGAGTGATTGGCCAGGCCTTGTTTTTTTAATGTGTGTTCTTGTTCTTTCGAAGAAGAGAATGCTATTTAGAAAAGAAATTGCATTGCAAAGCTCTTACCAGCTCATATGAGAGAGCAGATTTCTGCCCTTGAGCACGCTGGTAAGTTGTTATAATGTTTTAAAAGAGTTTTGAGCATTTCATGCTTTAAAAGACCTTCACAGGGAACACAACACACGAAGTTCTTTTGTTTTTCCTTTGACGTAAGGTGCATAAAGCAATAAAAATTTCTTTCCCCCTTCCTCCATGTGCCCCCAGGCCTCTGTGCTAGCCTGGCCTCCTCTTTCTCTGAGAGTGGTGAGCTGCTTTCAATGTGACAAAATTGCGATGTCCTTTGGAAGAATTTGCCAGGGCAGACTGATCATTGGTCAGGGATGGCCCGTGTTGGAGGCCTTTCATTAGCGTATTTGCCATAAGAACAAATGCTGGCAGAAAGCTAACAACACCTGATTTGACAAAGAAAATGCTGGCTTGAGGACAAAAGGAAAAGTCTTTCCAGGGCTGGAAGTTGGGTGACTTAAATCATCTTGCAATCATGTGTGAGTTTGTTTTACTGTGTGAAATCTCTTACTGTGCACTGTTAATCATTTATCCACTAAACTGAGTGGGGAAACGTAAAAGAAAAAAAAAAAAAAACCAAAAAACAGCCAGCCCCGTGTGCTGTTGATAGCATGAAATTATCATGTTAAACAACAAGAACCAAATGTGACCTTGCGCATATTTTGGCAGCTGAAATTCCTTAAGGCTATCAAATGGATGACCCCTTAAATCAGCCTTGTCTTTTGATTGCAGCGTGCAAGGGAAAGTTTTCTTTCATCTGACTTTTTTGGGGAGGAGGGAGTGTCCACAAAGCTATTCATTTTGACAATACAGGGCCTCCCCTAAGAGCCGCTCCACCACAAACACCTATAGCTGAACGCCAGCCACGCGGACTGATGGTATCCACTCACCAATGACGATGACATTGAACTAGCTTATTTCCATCACTACGATTTTTTGAGCTTGCTCTTATGTTTTAAGAGGTGCCAGGGGTACATTTTTGCACTGAAATCTAAAGATGTTTTAAAAAACACTTTTCACAAAAATATAGTCCTTTGTCATTACATTATTTACTCATGTGTTTGTACATTTTTGTATGTTAATTTATGAATGATTTTTTCAGTAAAAAATACATATTCAAGAACCAAACCTTGGTGGTTGTCTCTTTTTGTCCAGGACAGTTTGACTTCTTCGAGTCTTGGCTTCTGCCTTAGTCAGGCTGACCTCAAGGTGGTCCTAAGAAAAATACTGCCAACCCGAGCCCTGCAGTCAGGCCAGTTGAGTGAAGAACGCTGCTGGTGTAATCAAAGCATCGAATCCCCTGTGCTATGGGGCATCCGCCCACACTTGGGTCTTCATTCAAGCCCAGGAAGGGGATTCCTTGGTTAGGATTTCATGTTTCCACTGAAGGGGCCACAGGTCCCATCCCTGGTTGCAGAGCTAATATCCTGCGTGCCAGATGACCACAACAGCAAAAGATTTAAAAGGGGGCTTCCTTGGAGGCCTAAGCTTCCCTGGTGGCTCAGATGGTAAAGAATTGCCTGCAGTGCAGAAGAGCTGAGTTTGATCCCTGTGTCAGGAAGATCTCTTGGAGAAGGGAATGGCAACCTACTCCGGTATTCTTGCCTGCAGAGTCCCACAGACAGAGGAGTCCATGGGTTCGCAAAGAGTTGGGGATACAACTGAGCAACTTTTATTTTCCCTGGTGATCTAGTGGTTGACTCCACACTCCTACTGCATGGGGCACAGGTTTGATCCCTGGCCAGGGAACTAAAATCCCACATGCCCAGAGGTGTGGCCAAAAAAGAATTGGCTCAGGTAATGCCCATCAAGTCAAATCAGACACCTAGACAAGGGATAGGGGAGGGTCGATGGAGTTTGCCTCCAGAAGGTCCTCGGGCCAGTCCAGAGTTTGCCATCTGCCTATGTCTACTTGGAGGTTGTAATCATAGCTTCTTTTTGTTGAAGGTTTACCACTGACTAATATTCTGTGGAAAGTTCTGTGTCCAGGTCCTAGGGATATAACGATTAGCGAAATAATAGGTCAGCGGCCTCGTAAGGCTTACCTGTCCATTTCTCCTCCTGCACTCCTGATGGAAGGTAGGATTTAAATGACAACCACACTAAGTGCCATAACGGAGGTAACTACAGACCATGAGTGCACGGTCAGGAAGGCATCCCTGAGGTGCAGTGGGTGAGCTGAGGCTAGGTGAACAGGGTACCCCGGTGAGGAGAGGGCAGAGCAAAGGGCACAGCGAGCATTGTTGGGCTGGGGCGATGCCTAGGGCCAGACTGCAGTGCAGGCCCTGTGAGCCAAAGTAAAGCATTTGGGTTTGATCTTTACAGCAGTGGGTTCAAGCATTTCCAGTAAGCAAGGCTGTGTGATGTAAAGTGAAAAAGAAAACCAGTGAAAATGTTAGACGCTCAGTCGTGTCGGACTCTTTGCGACCCCGTGGACTGTAACCTGCCAGGGTCCTCTATTCATGAGATGTCCCAGGCCAAGAATACTGGCGTGGGTAGACATTTCCTTCTCCAGGGGGTCTACACCCAAGGATTGAACCCACACCTCCTGCATTGCAGGCGAATTTTTTTACCGTCTGATCCACCAGGGAAGCTGATGTGGTGTAAGTAGAGGGTAATTTGAACAGATGGCTGGCAGCAGGGAGAACAGAGGAGATGTAGTAAGGGGCCCAAACAGGAGAATGCCGTCCTGTTCGGGGCGGGATGTGTGGGATGGAAGGATGCTGACGTCATCCAGGACCCAGGCACACGTTGCTGTTGGGGTGGAGGGACCCACTACTGGCTTCCCCACTTGTATGGATGCAGGGCCATTTTCATGAGACAAGGGCACTGGAATTGGACCAGTTTCATGACAAAGATCACAAGATCAATCACGAGTGTGTTGACTTCAGGGAGTTTTGAGAAAACCAAACCAAAACAGCTAACAGGCTGTTCTACATTTGTTGGTTTGGGTGCCTCAAAGGAATGGTCAGGACCGCAGATGTGTCTCTGGACTAGGAGATAAGTGAAGATCCTGGCAGACTACCATCCATGCGCCTGTGAAGAGTCAATCACTACTGAGCATGCATGCAAGGAGTGGGTGAGATTGCTTAGCGAAGGAGTAGAGCAGGATGGACAGAGGGAGAATAGTTTGGCCTTGACCCAGGCCTCTAAGATCTCCATTAATAATAGTTGGGAAGAAGAGATTGAATGAGCAAGGCAGACAGGAAGAGTGGTAGGAGTGGCTAGGACAGGAAGGTCAAGGGAGATGTTCAAGGCAGTGGTCAACAGCATTGCATGAAGCAAAGAAGTGAAGCAAGAGGAGGCGTGAAGATGAATGATTATCAGTGGGGAGGATGCTGGTCCAGGCCAGAGCCAATTTCCTGAATCGAGTCTGCGAGGGATGCCACCCTGGAGAAGACCAAGAAAGGAGGAGATGGAGTAGCAGCAAATGCGGGCATTTCTTGAATTTCATGTATGGGGGTGGAAAAAGAAGGCTGGGTGCTGGAGGAAGTATGTGAGGCTCAGGGCAGGCTTTGATTTTCCAAGAGAAACTTGAGTGTGTCTTTGAACCCTAGGGAGATGCCCACCTAAGAAAGGTAGCTGAGTATACATGAGACAGAGAATAATTCAGCAGGAATGCTCCTGAACTAGTAACAGGTGAGTGAGACCAAAGCAAAAGCCCAAACCAGGAGGAATTAGAAGTCCTTCCAAGCCATCTCCAATAAGCAAACACCCTGTGAAGACCTATGTTGCTGTTAACAAGGATCCAGGATTCCGTCCAGTAAGTCACCAGAGTCAGAATTCGGCTGAATTGATCTCTGGTTCTACCACTTCCTCCCCATGAAAGTTTTTTTAATTTAGGGGAAGTCCAGTTGTAAAAATAGTAGTTCCCATTTATTGAGCGCTGCTTCTGTGCCAGGGTCTGTGCTAATTAAATGCCTTTTGCCCCCTCAGTCTTCAGACCTCAGGTGAACTCTGCCCTTCTTTAGAACGCGGTTTCTCAATCTTGCCTCTAGACCCTGACTTTTGGGGCCAGATCATTCTTTGTGCAAGATGGAGCAGGGAAGGAGGGTTGGTGTCCTCTCTGCAATGTAGACTCTGTAGGTGCACTGTGGCCTCTACTGTTTAGAGGCTGGTAGCGTAGCATGCCCTGCTCCCAACTGTGACAACCAAAAATGTCACCAGACATGTCGAGGTGACCACAGGGAGAGCAAAATCCCCCAGCTGGGAACCTCTGCTCTAGAGTTGAGGAACGGAAGCCACTAAAGCCACCGCTTGCCTGAGATCACAAAACTAGCCAATGGAGCCCCCAGCATTTCAACCCCATGTGGTTCTGACCCCAAGGTAATTGTTGCTCTGAACCCCCAGGCTATTTCTGATGCAACTTCTTTTTTTAGTCCTTGCCTAAATACTCTTACCAGCTTTTGTTCACAAACACACCTCACAGATATTTTTATTGTAAAAGTAATGCCTGAACACGTGTTTGCTGAAAAAGTTTTAGAAACTCCCTTTAGGTTAGCAGTTTAGCTCACGTCTATGCAGCTATATACCTATGTGCAAGTATAGGGAGATAAAGACAGGTATGTTTTTAAAGAAATATAAATTGTAATTACTTTGGGCTTTCTATCATTATAGAGATCCTCTATAATGAAGAGCTTTCGCACTTAAAGTTCAAATACCACCTCCTCCAGGAAGCGGTGCATGGGCACCCAGTTTGCAATGCCTCGGGCCTCATTCATCTTTCTTTTGCTTCTCAAGGTTTCTTTGAATCCTACTGTATGTTTGTTCACTCTTTGTTCATTGACTGTCAACCCCACTCCAATGTAATCCCCATGAAGGCAGAGACTGTTGTTCCTTGCTCTACCCAGGCCTGGCACATAGTAGGTGCTCAATGAATACCTGTTGAAGGAATGAATGAACAAATCCGAATTATCTCTTTGAATGGCTGCATGTGGTAACCTATCATATGGACGGATGTGATTTATTTAGCTCTTCTGCTCCTGATGGACGTGGCAGCTGTGTCCAGTTTTCCACGGCCACATTATATACCGCAGTGAACAGCCCCATGTAAATTCGGGTACACCTATGTAAGCAGGTCAACTTGAGAGTCCAAAAAGTGAAATTGCTAGGTGAAGGATTTGCATATTTTAGATGTTGATGGAACATACCAAATTGTCCTACAAAAAGGCAGCTTGGGGACTCCCCTGGTGGTCCAAGTGGCCAAGACTCCAAGCTCTCAATGCAGGGGGCCCGGGTTCAATCCCTGGACAGGGAGCTAGATCCTGCATGTCACAACTAGAGATCCTGCATGCCACAATGAGATTGAAGATCCCACATGTCATAACTAAGACCTGACGCAGCCAAATAAATAAATATATTCTTAAAGGCATTTTGGATTAACCCTTCCAACATCTATGCATGACCATGCCCTTTGTATCTTGGTATGTGCACGCTAAGTTGCTTCAGTCGTGTCTGACTCTTTGCAACCCCACGGGCTGTTGCCCACCAGGCTCCTCTGTCCATGGGATTCTCCAGGCCAGAACACTGGAGTGGGTTGCCGTGCCCTCCTCCAGTATCTTTCCAACCCAGGGATCCAACCTGTGTCTCTTACCTCTCCTGCATTGGTCACCTCTCCTGCATTGGTCGATGTTACTAGCACCACCTGGGAAGACTGTAATCCCATGGAATTGATTTTGTGTGTGAGATGAGACAGGGGGAAGAGCCAGATTTTTTTTTTCTGAATGGACTGTTAATTGTCCCCATAACATTTGTTATAATATGAAATTTCCTCATTTTTTGGAATATGTCTCAGACATTAAATTCGTTAGCAAGATTTTTGCATTCCACCAAGCTCTTTGTCTCATTCTGCTTTACATGGTTTATATTATCCCTACAATATATTTTAATGAGACAAGTGCCTCTCATCTTCCATACGCTCCTCCAAACTTTTAGATGTAAGCTTTCCTAGAAGTGGAATATACATACAGAGAAGTCCCTAAATATATGTGAATAACTCTGAATTGTTAGAGTGATCATATCCTTATAACCTCATCATTGTTAATTGCTAAAAATTTCTTGGCTATTTTTGTGTATATTTTTATTTTGTATTGGGCTATAGCCAACTAACAAACAATGTTGTCATAGTTTCAGGTTAACAGCAAAGGGACTCAGCCATACATATACATGAATCCATCCTCCCCAAGTCCTCCCATCCAGGCTGCCATGTAACATTGAGCGGAATTCCCTGTGCTATATAATAGGTCTTTGTTGCTCATCCATCTTAAATATAACAGTGTGTACATGTCCATCCCAAACTCCCTAACTATCCTTTCCCTCTATCCTTCTTCCTGGCAAAATCACAAGTTTGTTTTCTAAGTCTGTTAGTCTCTGTACTGTAAGTAAGCTCATTTGTATCATGTCTTTTTAGATTCCATATATAAGGGATGTCATGGGACCCTTCTCCTCCTCTGTCTGACTTACTTCACTCAATATGACTCTCTCTAGGTCCCTTCCTATTGCTGCAAATGGCATGATTTCTTTCTTTTTTGTGGCCGAGTAATATTCCATTGTGTGTATGTACCATATCTTCTTTACCCATTCCTCTGTTGATGGACATTTAGGTTTCTTCCATGTCTTGGCTACTGTAAACACTGCTGCAGTGAATATTGGGGTGCATATATCCTTTCAGATCATGTTTTTCTCTAGATATATGCCCAGGAGTGGGATTACAGGGTCATATGCTAGGTCTGTTTTCAGTTTTTTAAGGAGCCTCCATACTTGCACTTTCTTAATTCAGTGAAATTTAGATTCATTTTGTCAAATTCTATTAAAAAATTATTGTAGGATTACAAAACTGACCTGACATGACATTGAAGTATTAATTTGGGAAGACTTAGTATCTTTACAAATTAAATCTAATCTCCAGAATTACTAAACCCTTTTGCTCAGAGGAAACATGAACTATTCCCTCTAGCTGTGACCAAGTCATGATCCCACAACTGTGTTTTTATTAGTCGGTGGATTCACAACCAAAATACTGTGAAAAAAAGAAAAGTCCCTAGGACTTCCCTGGTGGTCCACTTGCTGAGACTTTGAGTTTCCAATGCAGGGGGCCCAGGTTTGGTCACTGGTTGGGAAACTAGAGCCCACGTGCCACAACTAAGACCCAGTGTCGCCAAATAAATAAAAAAAATATTTTTTTAAAAAGAAAAATTCCTAAATAATAGGAAAGCAAATCTGATGGTATCTTTCCATTTTGTTGTATTATTTTGTATTTCATTCCATTACAATTACTCTTTTGACAAAAATGTCCACGATCTTGTCACCAACTAGAAATCCTGGCTCTTAAGAAGCAGGCTTGACTAATCGTAAGAGTGCCTTAGACTTATATATCCGCTTTATAGTGAAGCTGCTGTGATGAAGGAGGCTCTGTGGGCTGACCACCTACTATGTGATAAGCACTGTACTAAGTAACTCACATACGTCTTTGCACTTACTCTTCAAAATGACCTCATATGGAAAGTATTGTCCTCTCCTTTTGCAAAAGAGAAAACAGAATCATAGACATGTGATGTCGCTTAGGGCCCTACTGAGTGGGATTCAGTGCTAAGCGCATCAGGCTCTCTCTACATCCAGCTCATCTCACCTATTTCTTTCTCTGTCAAATTGAGATGGTTCATTTTTTTGTTCATTCAGCAAATATTTGAGCACCTACACAATACCTTAGGTCCTGCCGTATACAAGTTCTGGACTGAGTACAGTGTGAAAAACAGAATCCTTATTCTCCAGTACAGTTGGGAAGAAAGACAAACAGAAACAGAACCTACTTCATAGTATCAGTTCAGTTCAGTCGCTCAGTCGTGTCTGACTCTTTGCGACCCCATGGTGTATATATATATCAATATATCATGTCAGGGAGTGACAGGGTGCGCTAAGATTTCAGTTCTAAACTGTTTTGCCTCCAGTAAGTGTTAACAGGGATGTGGAGAAACCTGCAACCCTTGGGCATTGGTGGGAATGTAAAATGGAGCAAATGGTATGGACAACAGTCTTTCTTTGAAAAATTAAAAATAGATTCCCACATAATCCAGCAATTCCACTTCTGGGTATACATATCTGAAAGAATTGATGGAGAAGAAAATGGCAATCCACTCCAGTACCATTGCCTGGAAAATCCCATGGCCAGAGGAGCCTGGTAGGCTACAGTCCGTGGGGTCACAAAGAGTCGGACATGACTGAGCGACTTCACTGAGTTCATTCTACTGTAAATCTCTATATATGAACCTTCAAGTTGTGAACGTTCGAAGACGTAAGTGTGTGTTTTCCCCTAATCACATAAGTTAGCTCTGTTTGAGGAGGTTAGGCTTTGAGGCACAGGGCCCGAATGTAGGATGGAACATGAAGGTTGCAGCAGCCATTCAGAATGTAATCCAGTGCTACTGTGGCATCTATGATGAGAAAAAAAGAGCTACCACTCAGACATTACTGGATTGTTCTTTCAAGAAGGTAGAACTGAATCCAGCAAGGAACCAGAACCTGTGCCATTAACTGCAGGTATGAAATCACAGCTTGCTCTGTCTCCTGCTGCTGATGCCCCTTCAGCTCTACCATCTCCCACCTCCCCTCCCTCTCTAGTCAGTAACTCTTGCCTGTTCACTCGATGCCAGTCCCTCTTGTCCTGTACTACTGTGCTTTTCAAGATAGTGTACTTTTAGATTAAAAACGTTTTATTTCTTTGGAAAAAAAAAAAAAAGAATTGACAGTCTCGGAGAAAGAGTTGTATACCCATGTTCATAGTAGTTTTGTTCACAATAGCCAAAAGGTGGAAGTAACCCATGTCCATCAACAGAGGAATGGATTAGTAAAATGTGGTACGTGTAATGGAATATTATTCAGCCTTAAAAAGAAAGGAAATTCTGACACACGCTACAAAATGGATGGATCCTGAGGATTCATGCTAAGTGAAATAAGCCAGTCGTGTCACAGCCTTTGAGAATGAGCTTATGGTTGTTGTGGGGGAAGAGGAGTGGAAAGGGATGGTCAAGGGGTTTGGGATGGGCATGCACACGCTGCTGTATCTAACATGGACAACCAACAAGGACCTGCTGTATAGCGTATTCAACATGGGTAACCAACAAGGACCTGCTGTATAGCATATGGAACTCTGCTCGTTGCTATGTGGCCCCCTGGACTGGAAGGGGAGTTTGGGGGAGAATGGATTCATGTGTATATATGGCTGACTCCCTTCACTGTTCACCTGAAACCGTCACAACATTGTTTGTTAACTGGCTACACCCCGATACAAAATAAAAAGTTAAAAAAAAAAAAAAAAAGAAGCCGGTCACAAAAAGACAAATACTCTATTTATATGAGCTTCCTGGAGTAGACAAAATCAGAGACCAGGGATAGTTCCCAGAGATTGAGGGGATGGGAAAATGAAATTTTGTTGTTCAATAACAGACTTTCATTTTCACAAGATGGAAAGTTCTGGACATGGTGGCCCAACACTGTGGATATACTCAACGGTACTGAACTGCTCATGGGAAAATGGTTAGCATGGCAATTTTTATATTATGTATATTTTGCCACAATTAAAAAAAAATTTTTTTTAATAATTATCACATTCGGCTTCTCGTTAACCCCATCCCATGGGAACTGTGACTATCCCCACTCCAAGTCATGGTAGCCCTTAACATAGTAGGTCCTTGTTAAATATTTATTGAATCAACTTGTAAATTAAAAAAGAAAGACTGCTTGGGCTCTGTTCTGTTTTTGATCATCTGTTCAGATGACAAACATAAACGTTGGTCAGACATCGAATGACAGACACAAAAATGCCATGGCCCCCGTTGCTCTAAACCTCTGGTTAGCTCTCCCCAGCCGCTGGCCAGGACCAAAGAATGGGCGGTTTCACTGTGATCTGCGCGGCCTTCTTGCGGCGTGGCCTTTCTTCGCTGTCAGGCTTGCTTTTCCGGTTTCTGTGTTATCGGTCACTCTTCACTGTCACTTCCTCTTCCTTTGTGTAGACAGAGCCTAGTGTGTCTGTTCTTGTTGACTTCCTTCCACGGGATTGCTATTGTTACCTGGTGAAAAACCGGCCAGCACACATTGTTGGCTTTATTTTTCCTGGACCCCTTTTGTATTCTGTGATCCTCCTTCATCATTCATATTTACCCTACTTCAAGGGCTGGCAAACTCTGGCCAGCTGGCCAGCCTCCGATTTTTATAAATAAAGTTTTATTGGCACATAGTCATGCCCGTTGGTTACAAAGACAGAACTAAGTGGTTGAATTGTGACAGGGACTACATATGGCAAAGTCTAAAATATTTACTGTCTAACCCTTTACAGGAAACATTTTGCCACTCTCACGCCTAATTAATTCAGTTAAAAAAATTACATTTAATAGGTGAGTCTGGCATGTTTTAGGTATCAATAACCTCAGATATGCAGATGACACTACCCTTATGGCAAAAAGCAAGGAAGCACTAAAGAGCCTCTTGATGAAAGTGAACGAGGAGAGTGAAAAAGTAGGTGTAAAACTCAACATTCAGAAAACTAAGATCATGGCATACGGTCCTATCACTTCACGGTAAATAGATGGGAAAACAGTAGAAACAGTGGCTGACTTTATTTTGGGGGGCTCCAAAATCACAGCAGATGGTGACTGCAGCCATGAAATTAAAAGATGCTTCCTCTTTGGCAGGAAAGTTATGACCAACCTAGACAACATATTAAAAAGCAGAGATGTTACTTTGCCAACAAAGGTCCATCTAGTCAAGGCTATGGTTTTTCCAGTAGTCATGTATGGATGTGAGAGTTGGACTATAAAGAAAGCTGAGTGCCGAAGAATTGTTACTTTTGAACTGTGGTGTTGGAGAAGACTCTGGAGCGTCCCTTGGACTGCAAGGAGATCCAACCAGTCCTTCCTAAAGGAGATCAGTCCTGAGTATTCACTGGAAGGACTGATGTTGAAGCTGAAACTCCAATACTTGAGCACCTGATGCAAAGAGCTGACTCATTTGAAAAGACTCTGATGCTGGGAAAGATTGAAGGCAAGAGGAGAAGGGGACGACAGAGGATGAGATGGTTGGATGACATCACCGATTCAATAGACATGAGTTTGGGTGGACTCTGGGAGTTGGTGATGGACAGGGAGGCTTGGTGTGCTGCGGTTCATGGGGCTGCAAAGAGTCGGACACGACAGAGCAACTGAACTGAACTGAACTGAACGAAGACCCATAGCCCTGGCAGCGAAGCTTGTTGGGACTGACGGCCTTGCTGGCCTTCTTCCGGTCTTTGCAGACCTCTCGGGCCCTTTCAAATCTCTTGGTGTGCAGGCGAGATGAGAGCAGAGCTGTGATGGAGGAGAAGCAGCTCTGTGAAGCAGCCTTGGCTCAGCAAACTTGCTATGTTATGTTGCGAGTTTATCTGGAGTGGTTTTGAGGGTGTTGAAGTTACAGGGAAGAGACAAGGCACTTCTCACAGCCCTTGATGCTCTCACTGACCATGATAACACCCCAGGCCTGAAGCAACAGATGCCAACCCTTCCTTCTAACCTGGCCCCAGGACCCCACACTACAGTAGGGACAAGCTGTTTCTTTAATGACCATGATGGCTGAGTAATGATTCATATTCACTATCACCTGTGAATTAGTCTCTCGAGAAAAGACTGTTCTGGGTAATTTATGCCACTTGTGAAATGAATTCTGCTCCTCGTTCTGGCAGAACACTTCCCCTGGGAGGTTATGAGCTGTGCAACTCCAGACAGCACAGCTCTGTGTCCTTCTCTCTTTCGCCATCGCAGCCCCTGCTTTGAGGGGAGGCTGGGCCTGGGTTGGTGGGGGAGGAAGAGGGGAGAAAGAGATTTAAATCTGCTGCTCTTCATTCTAGAAAGAAAGGTGAGGAGAGAGGCTCTATACCTGGATCCCACTTGTACAGAACTCCGCAGCCTGGGGACTTCTCTGACTCCATTTCCTTGGCAGGTTCATAGACAGATAGATGGATGTAGGGCTTCCCAGTGGCGCTAGTGGGAAAGAACCTGCCTGCCGATGCAGGGGACGCCATTGCAGGGGACACAGAGACGTGGGTTTGATCCCTGGGTCTGGAAGATCCCTTGGAGAAGGAAATGGCACCCCAATCCCATGCTCTTGCCTGGGGAATCCCAAGGACAGAGGAGCCTGGCGGGCTATGACCCGTGGAGTCACAAAGGAGACACAACTGAAGTGACCTAGTGCATGTGCGTGCATGCATGCACACACACACACACACACACGTGTGTGTGTGTGTGCTAGGTCTTAGTTGCAGCATGTGGGATCTAGTTCCCTAAGCAGGGATCAAACTCAGGCCCCCTGCATGGGGAGCAGGGAGTCTTGGCCACTGGACCCCCAGGAAAGTGCCCATATTTTTGTAAGAAGGACAAATTGAAAAGTCAAGAAGTCTGGATAGCTGGATAGGCCTCTCTCTCTCAGTCAACAAATATTTGAAAACAATCTACTGTCGCACCCTTCCCTGGATGGCAAGGAGACCTGAGAGTCTTGCCCTCCAGAAGTTTACAGTGTAGAGAGGGAAGAAAGACAAGAAACCAATGAAATATGGATTCATCTAGTGATGCGATGTAAAGAAAAAAAAACACAGAACTGGGACAGTCAGCTGCTCTGAACAGGGTGTTCAGGAATGACATCTGAAATTGAGAGCATGCTCCCAGCAGAGGGAGGAACAAGTCCTTCAAAACTAACATTCTCAGTGTCAGCTTTAAATGCATTCCAATTCCAATCTCCTTTAGGATGGACTGGTTGGATCTCCTTGCAGTCCAAGGGACGCTCCAGAGTCTTCTCCAACACCACAGTTCAAAAGCATCAATTCTTCGGCGCTCAGCTTTCTTTATAGTCCAACTCTCACATCCATACATGGCTACTGGAAAAACCATAGCCTTGACTAGATGGACCTTTGCTGGCAAAGTAACATCTCTGCTTTTTAATATGTTGCCTAGGTTGGTCATAACTTTCCTGCCAAAGAGGAAGCATCTTTTAATTTCACGGCGCAGTCACCATCTGCTGTGATTTTGGAGCCCCCAAAAGTAAAGTCAGCCACTGTTTCCCCATCTATTTCCCATGAAGTGATGGGACCGGATGCCATGATCTTAGTTTTCTGAATGTTGAGCTTTACGCCTACTTTTTCACTCTCCTCTTTCACCTTCAACAAGAGGCTCTTTAGTTCTTCTTTGCTTTCTGTCGTAAGGGTGGTATTATCTGTATATCTGTGGTTATTGATATTTCTCCTGGCAATCTTGATTCTAGCTTGTGCCTCATCCAGCCCAGCGTTTCTCATGATGTACTCTGCATATAAGTTAAATAAGGAGGGTGACAATATACAGCCTTGACGTATTCCTTTTCTTATTTGAAACCAGTCTATTGTTCCATGTCCAGTTTTAAGTGCTGCTTCCTGAGCTGCATACATACATACAGGGCTATGGGTCTTCGTGGTTTGGGTCAAAATCACATGAGAATGTGTTTTTACTAATCTGATGCTGCACAGCTCTTAGAATTGAAGGATCTGATCATTATCATTCAAATCATCCCTTCCTGAGAGACATTGCAGGCTGACTGCTGGTAGGTTTCAAATTTTCTCTGTTATCACAGAGCCCTACCTTGCCAAACACTTCTGAAACCCCGACCAGGACCTGAAACAGTGAAACTCCTCCTGTATTCTAAATTTGGAAAAGTGCAGTTCTCAGTCTGAAGCCTCTAGGTCCTGAGCCCTCTCACTTGCTGGCTTCTCGAGTCACGCTCACTCAGTCGCTACTTCTTGCATTTCTTCATCAGACATCTCTGACGCGGCTGACCAGGGGCTAAATGCTGATAGACCAAGATGAAGACTCCCGAGAGCCCAGTTGGCTTGTGGCCAGCCGGTCCACTTTCTAATGGGCCAATATGAATGATTTCTGGGTGTGCAGTGAACACGCAGTCTGGGAGTTCAGAAACCCTTGAAAGTCACAAAGAAGAGTTTGTTGTCTTTTCTATAGATGGTGGGAAGCCAAGGAAGATTCTTGAGTGGGAGAGTGGTACCTTTGCTGGCAAAGTAACATCTCTGCTTTTTAATATGTTGCCTAGGTTGGTCATAACTTTCCTGCCAAAGAGGAAGCATCTTTTAATTTCACGGCTGCAGTCACCATCTGCTGTGATTTTGGAGCCCCCAAAAGTAAAGTCAGCCACTGTTTCCCCATCTATTTCCCATGAAGTGATGGGACCGGATGCCATGATCTTAGTTTTCTGAATGTTGAGCTTTACGCCTACTTTTTCACTCTCCTCTTTCACCTTCAACAAGAGGCTCTTTAGTTCTTCTTTGCTTTCTGTCGTAAGGGTGGTATTATCTGTATATCTGTGGTTATTGATATTTCTCCTGGCAATCTTGATTCTAGCTTGTGCCTCATCCAGCCCAGCGTTTCTCATGATGTACTCTGCATATAAGTTAAATAAGAAGGGTGACAATATACAGCCTTGACGTATTCCTTTTCTTATTTGAAACCAGTCTATTGTTCCATGTCCAGTTTTAACTGCTGCTTCCTGAGCTGCATACATACATACAGGGCTATGGGTCTTCGTGGTTTGGGTCAAAATCACATGAGAGTGTGTTTTTACTAATCTGATGCTGCACAGCTCTTAGAATTGAAGGATCTGATCATTATCATTCAAATCATCCCTTCCTGAGAGACATTGCAGGCTGACTGCTGGTAGGTTTCAAATTTTCTCTGTTATCACAGAGCCCTACCTTGCCAAACACTTCTGAAACCCCGACCAGGACCTGAAACAGTGAAACTCCTCCTGTATTCTAAATTTGGAAAAGTGCAGTTCTCAGTCTGAAGCCTCTAGGTCCTGAGCCCTCTCACTTGCTGGCTTCTCGAGTCACGCTCACTCAGTCGCTACTTCTTGCATTTCTTCATCAGACATCTCTGACGCGGCTGACCAGGGGCTAAATGCCGATAGACCAAGATGAGACTCCCGAGAGCCCAGTTGGCTTGTGGCCAGCCGGTCCACTTTCCAATGGGCCAATATGAATGATTTCTGGGTGTGCAGTGAACACGCAGTCTGGGAGTTCAGAAACCCTTGAAAGTCACAAAGAAGAGTTTGTTGTCTTTTCTATAGATGGTGGGAAGCCAAGGAAGATTCTTGAGTGGGAGAGTGGCAGGGTTATGACTTCCCTGGTGGCTCAGACAGTAAAAGCGGCTGCTTACAATGCAGGAGACCCCGCAATGGGTTCGATCCCTGGTTCAGGAAGATCCCTTGGAGAAGGAAATGGTAACCCACTCCAGTACTCTTGCCTAGAAAATCCCATGGATGGAGGACCCTGGTCGGCGACAGACCATGGGGTCACAGAGTCAGACACGACTGAACGACTTCACTTTCTCTCACTTTCACTTCCTAGGTTTATTTGTCTCGCTACATTTGAATTCATCCATCCACCCCACTCCAGTACTCTTGCCTGGAAAATCCTATGGATGGAGGAGGCTGGTAGGCTGCAGTCCATGGGGTCGCTAAGAGTCGAATACGACTGAGCGACTTGACTTTCACTTTTCACTTTCATGCATTGGAGAAGGAAATGGCAACCCACTCCAGTGTTCTTGCCTGGAGAATCCCAGGGACGGGGGAGCTTGGTGGGCTGCCGTCTATGGAGTCGCACAGAGTCGGACACGACTGAAGCGACTTAGCAGCAGCAGCAGCAGCAGCATCCCTCCATCCAGGCAACAGATGTTTACTGAGCATCTACTCTATGCTACACATGGCTCTGGGTACCCGGCTTCCATCTACAGCAGCAAACAAGGCAGATGAATCCCTGCCTTCACAGAACCAACTTTCTGGGAGGAAGGATGAGTGGACAATGAACAAGTGAGCAAATAAATGACTGAGTTCTGGATCTGCTAAGAGCTGGGAAGGAAATGACAGGGAGGTGGGGTTGAGAATGAGCAGGACACTGGGTGGGGCTGTTTCGATTGGATGGTCAGGGAAGAGACCCTTGGGAAGTGGTGATTTCCCTGGGGTTTAAAAGAAAGGCAGCTAATGACAAGGCCCGTGGAAAGAGAGTCGCAGGAAAAGGAAAGAGGAAGTGCAAAGGCTCTGAGGCAGCAGAGAATTTGGCTTGTTGGAAAAGGTAGAAGGAAGCCAAAGCAGCTGAAGGGGAGGGAAGGAGACAAAGGTGGGGCCTTGCCACTGTGGTGAGAGCTGGGACGATCGCCAAAGGCCAGCCAGGACCTGTCGGAAGGTGACGTGTCTGGATTTACATTTCTGAAAGTTCCCTCTCAGGGAGGGCAGGGGATTTCCCTGACGGCCCAGTGGTTAGGACTGCAATTTCACTGCTGAGGGCCCAGGTTCATTCCCTGGTTAGGGAACTAACATCCCACAAGCTATGCAGCATGGCCAAAAAAAAAATTTTTTTTTTCTAAATACAAGTTCCTCTGGCTTACTATGGGAACAGAGTGGCCAGCAGAGAGGCCAGCAAGGAGGCTGCAGGTGAGGGTGGTCATGGCTTGGAGCAAGGCGGTGGCAGTGAGGTGGACAGAAGAGGACGATTCAGGACCCCTTTTGGAGGTGGTGGTGGTGAGGGCCGGGGAGGGATCCAGAGTGACGTCTAACTTTGGAGCCTGAGCCATCTGGGGGGTATTTGAGGAGCAGAGACTACAGGTTAGGGGTTGGGATGGCAGAGGAATAGTGTTTGGAGAGGCACAATGTCTTTTTAGGATATTTCAGGCTGACAATTAGATATGCAAGTCCAGAGCCTGGGAGGCATCAGGGTGCCGACGGAAATATGAGATTCATCACACGTGTTTACCGAAGGCTGCAGAATGGGTGAGGTCACCCAGGCAGGGGGCGGAGCACTGCTGGCAGGGGGTCCAGGAGCATGGATGCCATGCTCAGACCTGGCAGCAAGGGTCGTGACGTCAAGGGCCATTTTGGGGGCACGGAGGCTGGAAGCCTGGCTGGGGGACAACAAAGAGGGGGTGTGGACGTGGGCAGGGAGTGCGGATGCTCCTCAGGTATGGGGGATGGGGATGGGGGGGCGCTCGCAGGAAGATGCTGG
>SJXQ01013027.1:990779-1014040 GCA_006408695.1 Aepyceros melampus
TCAAGGGAAGACACTTTATGCTTTTTAACACAAGAGGTCCTGGGAGCCGGGGGGACCCGAGGCTGCATCTCCCCCATGGCCTAGTGGGGGGTGATTTTATCCCTATTTCACAGAAGACGCTGAAGCACAGAGAGGGTTTGATAACTTGTTTAAGGATACACCGTTACTGCAGAGGACTTGAACCCAGCAGACTGACCCAGATGCTTTCTTCTGCCATATCAGCCATTCAGCCGGTCCTTTCCAGAAACCCTTTCCGTTATTGAGGGACATCCTTTACCCTTCCCACCTGCCCTCCTGAGCTGCCCTCTGAACCCGCTTCTGTAGCCACAGGCCCCCATCCTGAGGACTCCACAGTCAGTCGTCCTGTGCGCTGCTTTCATTATCCTGGTGCTGCAGGTGGGGAAACAGAGGCAGGGAGCAGGGCGGTCACACCTGCCCCCGGCTGGAAAGCCAGAGATCTGGGTCAAACCCAAGCTGTCTGATCCAGAAAACCATGCTCCCCTACTGGTCTTCATACTTAGTCCTACTGTGGCGGGCCTCCTGCTGTCAACACCCGGGGCCTCCCTGTAAGGTCAGTCCTGTTTTTCACCCTGTTTTATTCATCTGTTTGTTTGTTTGCACCGGGTCATAGCGGCGGCATTCAAACTCTTAGTTGCGGCATGCGAGATCTAGTTTCCTGACCAGGGATGGAACCCAAGCCCCCTGCATTAAGAGCTCGGAGTCTTAGCCACTGGACCAGAAGGGAAGTCCTGGTGGTTCACCCCATGTTAGAGGTGAGGGAACTGAAGCTTGGACAGTGGGATGATGTGGCCAAGGTCACTCAGCTGGGGGCGGGAGGCGGGGGCTGGACTTAGAATATGGCCTTGGGACCTCAGAGTCTTCACATGACTGCCCCATGTGTCCAGGTGACTGGGCCGCACGCGTTTCTCTCCTCCACCCAGGGAAACTTGAGTCTCCTGGGAAGCTCTCGACTTTCAAATGTTGCCAGCCAGTACTTCCTGGGAGCTGACAAGAGGGAGCCACCCTCTTGGGTTGCCCCGGGTCCTTCCCATCTGGCTGCAAATGAGCCTTTGTGTGGCTGGTCTAGCCCAGCCCCTGTCTACAGGACACAGCTTCCTGATGACTCAAGGGCTCCTAGCCAGCAGCTTGCCTGGCCCAGGAGCCCACCCCCCAAATGAGCAGATAGGCCTGCTCGAAGCAGGCACTAGGGCCTGAGCAGCACCCCAGGGGTCTTTGCAAATGCTATTGCCTCTGTCAGGAACCAGCCCCTTCTCATCCTTCAGGTCACAACTCAAAGCCACCATTCCAAAGAGAGGCCCTTCCTGACCATCTGACTCACCAGAACATGCGCTCTAAGAGGGCAAGGATTCACTATGCAAAGAAATCAACATTTTGATAAGATCTTTCCTGCTAGTGATACATGGGGTAAAAATATTCAGGCAATTGGGTAGAGAGTGTCTGGAACAGAGAGTCTCTGAGGTGGTGATAGCTGAGCAGAGACTGGAAGGAATGGAGCAGCCCTGCCAATATCTGGGGGAAACAGCAGGTGCAAAGATTCTGTGGCAGGGATATGCAGATTAGTGGCAGGAGCTTCAAGGAGGCCCGTGTGTCCGGCACAGAGCGGCTAAGAGAAGAGCAGGGCTAGAATTTTCCCTCTAGGGCATGACCTGTCAATGTCTGAAGACAATTTTGGTGGTCACACAAGGGAGTTAATATTCCCTTGTGGCTCAGCTGGTAAAGAATCTGCCTGCAATGCAGGAGACCTGGTTTCGACCCCTCTGTAGCGAAGATCCCCTGGAGAAGGTAAAGGCTACCCACTCCAGTATTCTAGCCTGGAGAATTCCATGGACTTATACAGTCCATGGTGTCGCAGAGTCGGACACAACTTTCACTTTCACTAGGGAGCGAGGGTATGCGGCTGACATTGAGTGAGTGGAGGCCTGAGATGCTTCAATGCACCAGACACCTCTGATCACAGAGGCCTTGTCCAGACGTGGCTAGCTGAGACAGGCTGGCCTGAGCGGGGAGGGCGGAGCCGACTGTGTCCGCCGAGGGCAGCCTCGGGTCTGCCTGCTGTGCGCTGGTGCCACCTGGTGGTCTCATGACACACTGCACCAGCTTCCGGAGGCGCTGAGTCTCCCTGCCACAGTGACACCAATAACATCCGTGAGGGCTTGCCGGTGACTGGCAGGGTGCCAGGTCAGTGCAGGATACTTTATTCCGATGAGCTCAGACTCCACATCCCCACTCCCTGAGCCTGCCCCAGAAGCTCAGGGAGTCGGTCATCCCCAGCCTCTCTCTCTCTGTCACCCCTACGTCCCTCTCCTGCTCAGAACATGGCTCCCATTTCTCATCCACAGAAAAAAACCAAAGTCCCTAGATGGCTCCAAAGGCCCCTGCCCTCCTACTGAAAGTCAAAACACACTGCAGCCTGCTTTCCCCTCCTTCTCACTCTTATTTTTTTATATACAACGAGAATCACCAAGTGGCATATATTTGGCTTACTTATCTTGCCCATCTCCTCTAGGTGAACAGCTCCCTGGAGGCAGGAGCTGTCTGTTCACTGGTCTCTCTCTGGCACTCAGCCCCAGGCCTGGTACACAGTAGGTGTGCAACAAACATTTGTTGAATGAATGGACAGGGATGGATCTGCCCAACCTTTCCCGCCTGGCACTTGGAACTTTGTGGGTTTTAATCTCACCTCCATCACCAAGGCTGTGTGATCTTGATCAGGCTCATTAACCTCTCTGGGCCTCAGCTTCCTAGGAATAAAAACAGTACCCTCCTCACTGCATTCTGAAAGCATGAGGTGCATTCCCCCACAAGGGTTTACCACAGTGTGGCGCCCAGTGGGTGCTTACTAAGGGGGCAGTCCTGTACCTCAGACCCCATTCCTGGCCTGCACCCCTCCCCCGTCCACCCCAAAGGAAAAGGCTGCAAGTCGCAGTCTCCTGAGAGTCCTCTGCACAGTAGGTGCGCCTTAAATCCTGTGTTGAGAAAAGGACACTGATGATTGAGGAGGGCCTCCTGTTTGCCATGCAATATTAGACAAGCTCTCCTGCCCTGGTTTATGGGTGAAGAAACGGAGGCTTCCACAGTGGCAGAAGCAGGACCTGTCCCTCAAAGCTGGCGAGGTGACTTCCTCCCATCCAGCTCTGAGGGTGCAGTCTTAGCTGCTCAGCTGTGTCCGATCTTTGCAACCTCATGGAGTGTAGCCTGCCAGGCTCCTCTGTCCGTGGGATTCTCCAGGCAGGAATCCTGAAGTGGGTAGCCATTCCCTTCTCTAGGGGATCTTCCCGACCCAAGGATTGAACCTGGGTGCCCCGCACTGCAGGCAGATTCTTTACTATTGCGCCACCTGGGTGAAGTCAGGGACCTTTGGGGGCAGAGGAAAGGAGTGTCATTCTAAGGAGTGACCAGCAGGGGACAGCAGACATCCGGCTTCCTTTGCAACTTCCAGCATCTCTGGGTCTGCACCGTCCTGAGATGGAGCCCTCCTTATATTTCATACCCTAAGCACCTCACTAGCCTCGCCCTAGCCCCAGCCCTGATCTGAGAGGTCCCTTCTACCGAGAGATACCTTTCTCCTGCCCTGCATTGAGCAGTGTGCTCAGAGCTTCCCACACACATCAACCATTGCAACAGTCAGAATGAGGTGGCTACAGTTATTGCCCCATTATCCAGAAGCGGTAACTGAGGCCAGAGAGCTGAGGCCGTTGGCCAGAGGCAGTGCTGTTCCACAATGTGTATTCGGTGCATGGAGGCAGATCGCATGCCTTTGGATCATAAGCTGTGACTGTGTGTATCAGATATTTGCATGGTCTCCTTTGGGGAAGGGGTGAGGGCTTCTGCTGAGGAAAGGGAGGCCAATGTTATGCCCAAGAGAGAATTATTTGTTTACAGCGTTCATGGATCCTCCATATGAGAAAATGGAGGATTGAGGAGCTGGGGTGGCCCTGAGAGAGGAAGCTTGGCCTGGCCCCAGCTCCAGGGAGGGCAGGAAGCCTGCCTGATTTTCCCAGGAGGAGCAAAGGTACCCACCTGGAAGCAGCAGGATATTTCAGACTGAAGGAACTGTGTACACAAAAGCCCCGGAGTGGCTCAAGAAACCTCAACAGCCAAGTCTGGCTGAAAGAGCATCAGGAAGGTAGGGTGTGGGGGGTCGGGAACAGGTGGAGAGATGTTGGGGTGCAACTCACTGAGGCCAAGAGGCGGGATGGACCCAGGACATGCAGGGTGCCGTGGGGTCCCAGAAGGCACCTCCCACTTCCTGCAGGAACCTCAAAGGACTGCCAGTGGCCCCCTTTGACAGATGGAGAAGCTGAGGCTCAGAGGTGATGAGGAGCCGGGAGCAGCAAGGGAGCTCTTCCCTGAAATGTTCAGAGCAGCTGATTGAAGAGGATCCTTGTGGAGAAAACTCCTGCCTCTCTGGGACTCGACGCCCCACGTGACTTAGAAGAGCCCACAGGCGTCTAGTCTCCCGGTGGCTCAGCCCCAGCCCCAGCGCCTTTTCCACCGTTCATCCAACCTGCCCCTCCCTGGGCCCTGCCGCCAGAGTCCACGCATCCAGGGTGGGATGGGTGATCCAGGGGACAGGGCCCAACTGTCCTTCTCACCGTCTGCGCCTTCTGAGCAGAGCCCCCCAGGAGGGTATGCAGCTGGCACTCAGCCAGACCTCCAGAGCCTGGCTGGCAGGAACTCAGCATCCAGTTTGGTCTCGTTTTGTTGTTTTTAATAGAAAAATGTTCCCTGCACCACCAGCTCTTTCCTGGGCAGGGTTTGGAAACCATCTCCAGATGGGGAATAATTTTAGGGGAGAGGAACGGCTAAAATTACGGGCCAGTTTGCTGCCAGCTCCCACCGGGACGAGCCAGCCTTGGCCCTGGAACTTTCCGGAGGTGGGGCGGCCGGGTCTGAGTTGCGGAGAGAAGGTTGGGTGGATCGCTGAGCCTGGCTGAGCTGTGGTCTGGTCACGGGGGCACCCCGGGGAACCTTCCCGACTACTGCGTTCGGAGGCTGCCCACCCACGCCAGGCCCCTCACCCATCCTTATTCCTCACAAACATCCCCAGTCAAGCGTCTGCACTTGACTGCCACTTTGCAGGAAACGCCAAGGCTAGAGGATGCTGTGTTGCCATCAGCTCCAGGGAAACAGACGGCCCAGGCTCTGCCACAGATAAACCACAGGGAAAAGGAACGAATGGCAGGGGAAGCAGACGCTGAAAGACTGAACGGAATCAGTTTTGTTGTTTTGGCCTCGCTGGCTTGTGGCATCGTAGCTTCCCCCTGCAGGGATCGAACCAGAGCCCTCAGCTATGAAAGTACAGACTCCTAACCACTGGACCACCAGGGAATTCCTCATCAAAAAAAATTTTTTTTAATGGGCAAGACAAAATATAGTCTAGGGATACATGCGGAAGTGATAAAACTATAAAGAAACACAAACGTTGACTCTAGAAGTCAGGGTCCTTCTGGAAGAAGGGAGGGGCTGTCCCTGAGTGGGACAGGGCTCCTGTGGGGGCTTCTGGGGTAACTGCCCAAGTTCTGCTCTTCCCCTGGAGATGGTCACGGGGAAGTCCAGCTGCCTTATCAGAATCACGAAGGTATGTGTTTGCACCGTGTGCTTTTCTGTATCTATGTTTTATTAAAAAAAAAAAAAAGATTGAAGGGAAAGACTGAAGGCAGGAGGAGAAGGGGACAGCAGAGGATGAGGTGGTTGGATGACTCAGTGGACATGGGTTTGGCTGGTCTCTGGGAGTTGATGATGGACAGGGAGGCTTGGCGTGCTGCAGTCCATGGGGTCGCAAAGAGTCGGACATGACTGAGGGACTGAACTGGAAAAAAAAATTTTTTTTTTTAAATGGAAATGTCCCCATGCAGATCAAGGAAGGGAGGCTTGGTGGAGTGGAGTGGCTTTCCCAGGGGTGAGTAGAGACCTGAGATCGGAACCCAGCCTGTAATCCAAGGGTCTGTGCCGGGGCCTGGGGGTGAGAGAGACGCGCTCCCACCTCCCAGCACTGGGAGGCTGATCAGTGCGGCCGGTCAGGAGTCTCTCCCACCAGGACACCCAGCGATTCTGGATAAAACATGGCACGGAGCCTTGTAAGGGGATGACTAGGCTGGCAGAATTGAAGGGAAATACCTCTTCAAGGGCTACTGGCTGGGGGTGGTCTAGTAGCTAAGTCGAGCCTGACTCTTGAGACCTCATGGACTGTAACCCGCCAGGCTCCTCTGTCCATGGGATTTCCTAGGCAAGAAACCAGAGTGGGTAGCCATTTCCTTCTCCAGGGTATAATTCCCTGTGCTACACAGACCTTGTTCATTTCATCTCTTTTCATCTGAGAGATTCTGTCCTTAATCTTGATAGGTTTTGAGGAGTACAGGTGTTGAAATAATTATTTATCATCATTAACATTTATTAGTGATGTTCAGTTTGATCAGCTGATGGCTCGTGAGGGTGCTGAGGGTGGAGGCAGGGAGGCTGAGGTGGAGGCTTATGGCAGTTGTCCATGCAGTGGTGGTGGGAGAGGTGCAGGGACTGAGGAAGGTTAGATTTGGGACTCTGGGGGGAAGGGACCTCCTTTGGGCTCAGGGGTGCATCCTGCCTGCCCGCCTGCATCTCCCATAAGCTGTGACTTGGGCAAGTTACTTCTTCTGTGACTTAGTTTTCTCATCTGTGAAATGGGGATGATGGCACCTCTCTAGAGGCGGTTATTAACACATGTAAAGCACGTGGCTTCTAGTAAGTGCTAGGAAGTGTCGGCTGCTGTTACTCATTATTAGAATCTTAACATCTCCCTCCAAACTTCCCAGCTGTGAATCCAGCCTCCAGAACTCCATGTAAACCCGGAGTTTAACTCTTGAAACTGAGTTTCTCATCCATGAAACTTGCTCTGACCCCGAAGCTCCCAGCCCCTAAAACCCAGGACTCCTCGAGCCCCGTGACCGCATCACTGAGTTTCTGACTCTGACTCCAGTCTCCCCTGTCCTGATGGAGACTGGCACATTGGTGTCCACTGGACGTGGGATCACGGCACGTTCCCTTCTGGCCTTCCCGCCAGCACACTTGTCCCTGATACTTGTCTCCCGCCACTGGCCACTTCACTGTCTCCACGGCCTGTCCAAGTCAACATCTTTCCTCACCTTTATTACTACAAACACTTCCTTGCTCGTATCTTGAGTTAAAAAGAAAGTGCTTGTATGTTTAACTTCAAGTCACGGTGCCTCTCATGCAAGTTCAAACAATACAGAAGCATGTCAACATTTAAGTTGTCGTTCATTGCCACGTCGTGTCCGGCTCTTTGAGACCCCATGGACTCGCCAGGCTTCCCTGTCCTTCACCATCTCCCAGAGTTTGCTCACATTCATGTCCATCGAGTCAATGATGCCATCCAACCATCTCATCCTCTGTCATCCCCTTCTCCTCCTGCCTTTAATCTTTCCCAGCATCAGGGTCTTTTCTAATGAGTCGGCTCTTCGCATCAGGTGGCCAAAGTATTGGAGATTCGGTCTCAGCATCAGTCCCTCCAATGAATATTCAGGACTGATTTCCTCTAGGATCGACTGGTTTGATATCCTTGCAGTCCAGGGGACTTTCAAGGGTCTTCTCCAACACCACAATTTAAGATCATATATTAAATCTGAAAAGTCATTCAGTTCAGTCAGTTCAGTTCAGTCGCTCAGTCGTGTCCGACTCTTTTCGACTCCATGAATCGCAGCACGCCAGGCATCCCTGTCCATCACCAACTCCCGGAGTTCACTCAGACTCACGTCCATTGAGTCTGTGATGCCATCCAGCCATCTCATCCTCGGTCGTCCCCTTCTCCTCCTGCCCCCAATCCCTCCCAGCATCACAGTCTTTTCCAATGAGTCAACTTTTCACATGAGGTGGCCAAAGTACTGGAGCTTCAGTTTTAGCATCATTCCTTCCAAAGAAATCCCAGAGTTGATCTCCTTCAGAATGGACTGGTTGGATCTCCTTGCAGTCCAAGGGGCTCTCAAGAGTGTTCAACACCACACTTCAAAAGCATCAATTCTTTGGCACTCAGCCTTCTTCACAGTCCAACTCTCACATCCATACATGACCACAGGAAAAACCATAGCCTTGACTAGATGGACCTTAGTCGGCAAAGTAATGTCTCTTCTTTTGAATATACTATCTAGGTTGGTCATAACTTTTCTTCAAAGGAGTAAGCATCTTTTAATTTCATGGCTGCAGTCACCATCTGCAGTGATTTTGGAGCCCCCCAAAATCAAGTCTGACACTGTTTCTACTGTTTCCCCATCTATTTCCCATGAAGTGTCTCTCACATCCATACATGACCACAGGAAAAACCATAGCCTTGACTAGACGGACCTTAGTCGGCAAAGTAATGTCTCTGCTTTTGAATATACTATCTAGGTTGGTCATAACTTTTCTTCCAAGGAGTAAGCATCTTTTAATTTCATGGCTGCAGTCACCATCTGCAGTGATTTTGGAGCCCCCCAAAATAAAGTCTGACACTGTTTCTACTGTTTCCCCATCTATTTCCCATGAAGTGATGGGGCCAGATGCCATGATCTTCGTTTTCTGAATGTTGAGCTTTAAGCCAACTTTTTCACTCTCCTCTTTCACTTTCATCAAGAGGCTTTTTAGCTCCTCTTCACTTTGTGCCATAAGGGTGGTGTCATCTGCATATCTGAGGTTATTGACTCTGCCCCTTAATCTAAATAAAATCATGTTTTGTATTTCTGAACACTGACACAATATTTCAAAAGTCATCAATACATTATTACATTGTCATAGAAAGATTCCCAAAATACATACCTTTCAAAGAAAAAAAAGGAATGAAGTATCATTTATGCATGCTTTAGTTAGATAAATACAAGAAAGCAACCTTCTGAAAATATAATCAAAAGGGGAAAAGCAGGCAAAAACAAAGGCATATCGACTGTCTGAGCAACCAACCAGAAACGTTCATTCTCAAAGTAAAACATTCCTTACCCTATTACATCAATCACCTTCAAGAGCTCAGGGTCAAGCAGCATAGAAGCAGAAATGGGCTCCCAGAGATTATCGCTCGCTATGATTTTCACGTGCTGGAGACCTTGATGGTTCAACATTCTTCTTAACACCTTTCAGAGAGAGAAGCAGAACACAGGAAAGGTTAAAAATGAGTTTTTAGCTGCTGACTTATGACCAAGTGAGCTAAAGTGTCTTCAGATTCAACAAGCAGGATGAGAATGTCAACATTATTTCTCAGTAGAAATGTGCCCATATGGAGAGGTAAAAAAGCACTATCACTAAAATAATCTACTTCATGGGAACGTAAAAAGAGAAAAACCCAAGAGGCAAAAATATTTTAGAGGGATTTTCCTTCTGACTTTAAAATCACATTTAGCCATAGAAATTTTGGGTGTAATGGTGGAAATTTTTTTAAAAAAAGATCAGAGCAGTAATATCCATAAAAAACCACTACTCTGATATGAATTCTTATAGGAATTTTCTTATGCAAGCACAGTAAATTGGGATCAAATTAAATACACATTGCCTGGTGGGCTACAGGGGGTTGTAAAGAGTCAGACACAACTGAGCACACACACACAAAATGCTTTAACTTTTCATTTTATTCTGAGCATTTTCCTATGTCTTTAAATATTCTCCCACTACTTAAAATATTACAATTATTAGAATTCTGCATCATGCTATAAGTAGAAACAAGAAATATTCTATTGTAACCCTCAATGCTCTCATAGGTATACACAGCACAGGCAATAAAATCAGTCTGTAGGACTACCCACACACCAGATTAAAAACAACAAGCTAAATTGTAACAGGAATAAATTCACAGAGCACAGAGCACTTTGTTTTGTGCTTGGGCCCCAAGAGGGCCCTGAAAGAGGCACAAGACAGGGTCCTGGCCATCCAGCGGCAAACACACTCGCCAGCACGCTGACACTAACAGGGTGTCCTAGGAAATCACAGAGTGGTCCATACGAGATGTATGGCCTGCCAATACATGCAGCAAGACCCGAGAAGAGGGCAGATCCTTTCAACCAGGAGCAGAAGATGCCAATTTCAAAACAGTAGTTCTCGATGGATGGCTGTGTGTGAACTTCTGCGACACCCTCATGTACTCTGAACTATCAGGCTCATAGTTGCAGGTGCTCAGTAAATATTCATTAAGGGGGAACAAAGAATTTCACAAGCTCTCTTTTCACATTCTAAGTTTTCTGAACTAAAGAAATTTCCAAATAATGTGCTCTCATCAACTCCACTCTGAAAGCAATCTGAACAAATCCTTAGAGATCAGCTGACTCTCAAGAGTTGGACGCAATTTGCAATCTAAACAAACAACTCAAGATTCAGTAGGAATGAGAATCCTGAGCCCTCTGTTAGGAGACCAGCTTGAGTCTCATCACTCTGAGGTTCTTTCTTACTCTTTCAGAGAGCAGGGAGAGCAACTCAGTCACATCTGTGTTTATCATGATGATGTGTCTATTTTTTCTAATTCCATTCCTAGACCATCATCTCTAAAATTGCTTACTTTTTACTATGGTATATTCAAATAATACTCTAAATATACAAGTCTAGAAACTGTTTTATACATAAATTGCCAAAATGAGGATGAAAAGCAGCATTCTTTGAGCAAAGCTTTATCTAATGTATTCCAAATGTTTTTGCTGTGGGATCTTTCCCTTTCCACCCTCCCTCTCTCCCCTCAAAAGTCCAGACAGAAATATTACTTTATAAGATAAATGAAAAGGATGTGTTCTGATTGAACTGAACGAGGGTCCAGAGACATCCATCTCCGTTCACTACACTCAGATCCTATAAGGGATTCTCCAGACACAACTGAAAAACAAAGTCAATTATAAATACAATGTAGTGAAGTTGCTCAGTCGTGTCTGACTCTTTACAACCCCATGGACTGTGGCCTACCAGGCTCCTCTGTCCATGGGATTTTCCAGGCAAGAATACTGGAGTGGGTTGCCATGTCCTTCTCAAGGGGCCTTCCCACACAGGGATCGAATCCAGGTCTCCTGCATTGCAGGCAGATGCTTTACCATCTGAGCCACCAGGGAATCCCAAATACAATGTAAATAGCAAAAATAAAAGAAAAAAATAGCCTTGCCATCTTCACATACATTGCTTGTTTGTACTATATTTATTTATACTCTTAAAGACAAATCCTTATTATTTCCAGGGGCCATCTCACTATACTATATGGAATATATATTCATTAAGCTTATTGAATCTGAATACCTGCATTCATGTGCCATCATTGAACTCTCTCTCATGGGCCTTTTAACAAATAGGACACAGATTCTAGGAAAATATCACTACAATGGCAAATGCAAACTACAAGTTAGTTCCTAAGATGTGTGACTGCAGGCAAACTACAATTTGAGACAAAAGGAAACGAAGTCTAAAACATTTAGAACACTGATGATGAGACTTAGAATAGGAATTAGTCTTTCAAATCAGGCAAGCTGAATTAGAATGCAAAGGAATACACAACAGGCTCTTAACAGTAAAAACAAATAAATAAATAAAACAACCACCTTAGTTGCAGACCATTAGCTTAAAACAAAAATGAAACTAAATTCTAATGCTTTTAAAGCTTCTTTCAAATGAAATACACACAGCTAAAGAGGAACATGTGGGCTTCCTTGGGGGCTCAGCTGGTGAAGCACCTGTCTGCAGTGTGAGAGACCCGGGTTTGATCCCTGGGTTGGGAAGATCCCCTCGAGAAGGAAATGGCAACCCACTCCAGTACCCTTGCCTGGAAAATCCCAAGGACAGAGGAGCCTGGTGGGCTACAGTCCATGGGGTCTCGAAGAGTCAGACACGACTGAGCAACTTCACTTTCAGTTTTCACTTTCATGCATTGGAGAAGGAAACGGCAATCCACTCCAGCGTCCTTGCCTGGAGAATCCCAGGGACGGGGGAGCCTGGTGGGCTACAGTCCGTGGGGTCGTGAAGAGTCGGACACGGCTGAGCGACGTCACTTTCGCTTTCACATCTTTCAAAGAGAAACCATAATCCCAAGGTTGGGGGGGGGGGCACTGTGAAATGTCGTTTGGGAAGGTGAGGGTGCGTCACAGCGACACGGGCCCGACTCTAGGGCTGCGGGTACGGGCGCTGACCTGGCCTCCGCTCGGTCCTCCTGCTGCTCCCTCAGGCCTGTGCCCATCCTAGTCCCAGCCCGCCACCAACGCCTCCTCCCCTCCACAGCCGCCCACCCCTGCCGCACTCTCACCCCTTCACTGGTAAGGCCTGCCCCTGCAGTTACCTTTCAGTCACCTGGCTCTGGCTGCATTCAATGCTCTCAATCTGTGCCTTCTCCTCCGCACAACTAGTGACGAACACAGCGGCCTACGGATGGCTCAGTACCCCTGCTGGTCCGATCCGTCTTTCTCCACTTGCTCTGCCCCCAAACCCCTTTACTTCTCAGTCTTCACGTCTTCCCAACGACATGGCTGCCTTAGCAACTTGAGGAGTTCCTATCCATCCCAGCTTGAAGATTCCAACTAGTCTTTAAATAGAATTCCCTAATCTCAGACACAGGCATCACCTCCTTTCTGCAACCCCTGACAAGCATTATTCTCCTAAATAAATCATGACTGATATTTCAGTTGGTCATATGGGACTCTACAGTCCCCAAATGTGAATTCTTTTTGGGTAGAAAAAGCACGTTTTATCCTTGTATTCCAAGCACATATACACTGTCTGACAAACTAGGTGTTGAGTAAATGCTTCCTGGCTGACTGATTGAATAAATAAATGAAACAAATTTAGTGGATATGACATGCTTAAAAGAATAACACACTCAATTTAAAGAAAAAAAATGTAACCATGAAATTCTATTTTTAAGAGAAAAGACAATAAAACAAGACAAACAGAACTATACAGTAAACCAGAGAATATCTCCACTTGAAAAGTTAAACTGCCATTTGTTTTCCAGTGATGGAAAGGGCTATTACTCTCAGATTTTCCTTTCCTAAAAAATAGCAATAGCAGTAGCTACCCTATAATGGGGGCAGTAAGAATTAGAGAGAGTAAATATTTAGGGAAACTACCTCTAAAAGAAACACACTTTGCAAATATTTGTTGCTATCCATTTGCTAATCACAAATAGAAACATACAACACACTCCAATGTAACAGGAGAAAGAAAGAAAGATACAGGAGAAAGAAACAAGAATTTGTTTCCAAAGAAAATAAGAATGAGATAATATACTACAAATTTGATACATGACAATGAAAGAAAAATCTACATTTCTTGACGTTCTAAAAGTCTAAATGATATAGACGTTCATAACAATTATCATAATTATACAAATCAAATAACGAATTTTTAAACAGGAAAATTCACCACGACTCTATGGACAAAGGCAATTTGGGAATTAGAAGGAATGATATAATTTTACGTTACAACTGGCAAAACACATCACTGTGCTGTAAAAAATGCAGTGTTCCTACTACTGATTTCCATGGAACTATAAAGGAATTTTTCACTAATAACTTAAAAAGATTTTAAAGTGGTACAGACCTTGATATAATTAACGTCAAATGCCCTCTCATTCCAAATCTGCAAAACAGAAAGTCAAAATGTCAGAATTGTAAGAGTTTGTGTCAGAAAGTAAACAGCGCCACTAAGATGCCTCTTCTCTCACCATCTTTCACATTATCTGGAAAGCCATTTTCTTACCTGATAGAATGTCCTGCTATTAAATTTATAGATATTTATAAGACAACATAATTTTTAATTAAAATAGTATTTTTAAAAACCTTAACATATTTGGAGGGTATTTTTCAAAAAGTCACTTACTCCAGAGATTTCTAAAAATGGAATATTAAATCATTCAATAAAGATTGGCAAGATAGTGTATGCCAGGCACTACAGCAGGCGCTGGACACTTACCACACACAGGACTGTGGCAGTAATTCTCACCAGTCCCTACAAGCACACCTGAAAGTCAAGTATTAATAAGGACCCTGCACAGAAGTCATGTCTTTAGCACACACAGAGAATCAGAATGATGTGACACCATGAAAGCAAACTCTTAATGAAGACAGATAAAGGAACACACGCACAAATCTCCTAGGCTTAGAATCACACAGCATGAGGTTTCAGGGCTGAAACAGAACTTCGCTAAGACTTCGCTTCTGCACCTGAAAGATGGGCATAGCTTCCAAATACTCTTCTCACTCATGTGATTCTGGTGGTGGTGGTTCAGTCGCTAAGTTGTCTCCGACTCTTGCAGCCCCACTGACAGTAGCCCACCAGGCTCCTCTGTCCATGGGATTCTCCAGGCAAGAATACTGGAGTGGGTTGCCATGCCCTCCTCCAGAGGATCTTCCTGACCCAGGTCTCCTGCACTGCAGGCAGATTCTTCACCAACTGGAAAGTGATCTTATCAAAGAAACTTCCTTACCATGGCGTGTGGTTAGAAAGAGTCTAAGAGAGATGTGAATAACCCATTTTCTAACAGAAACATTTTCTGTGACTTTACCTTAATAAAATGTTACAAGACTCACTCCTACATTTAGTTTCACTATGGGTTAAACATATTTGGTATTTAAGAAAGTTCTGAAACACAGCAAACTAACTTTCAGTTATAATCTAGGGAAGCATATCAAAAGCACTCTGTTCTTGCTTCTGGCTTCCTGCAGCCCCTGGTTTGCCCTCACGCCCCATGTCGGGTCCTAGGATCCTGTGGTGTACCTGCTGCAGTGTCTACCCCTCTCACTCAGCTCCTCAAGGGCTTATTAACTGTGTTCTCCCCAAGATATATTAGTCACAATGCCTGCAACACAGTAGCAGCGCTGTAATTGCTGGCTAACTGCATGAAAGCTTTTAAAATCCGTTTCGACAGCGCATTTATTAGCCGCAGTGTATAGAGACCCACTGTATGTATGAGGCTCTGTGGGGGCACAGTGCGGGGTGGGGCATGCCTCCAGCCAGCCAACAGACCAGCTAGAAACGCAACATGTGAGGCCTCGCATTTTTAAATCATTAAAAGGCGTTAAGTAACAGCTCAGGACAAAGGTAGGCATATTTCTAACAGCCTGCCTATCAGACCGACCATTCATATTTTTTAAGCCTGAAAGCTAAAAATGGATTTTACAATTTTAAGCAGTTACATTTTAAAGGGTTATATAATTACCTACATAATATCCTTCCTTAATATTGCCTTCTGATCCACAAAACTTAAAATAAGTCTGCTACCCTCTACTTTAGGACCACAGAAGACTGAGGGAGCAAAATGAGATTAATCACTAAACTATAGAAGTAAACCCATTATTGTTGTAAGAATTATTAACAGAAAAACTAGGGAAAGCTTAGAAGAATGAGAATTTGAGCTGAGGTGGTACCAAAAACAAAACAAAAACAGCGCGGAGAGGCATAAACTACATACAGGTTTCAAAAGTGGGAAGATTTGGATGGATGGAGAGGAAGAACCAATGGTGACATAGAGGTAATTTGTCAACAGACACCAACAGAACAAATTAGTCTCAGAACACAAAGATTTCAACAAAGTGCCAGAAATTACTTTAAAAATTATAAATAAATGTTCAAAGCTTAATCATGCTCTGAAAAATAAATTACTGACTCCGATGTAATCAATGTCCAGGTCGTGATAATGCTTGCACCCCACAATCCAGGTCACGACGTAGTAGGCGGTCAGCTGAAGATTGACGTAAGGCCAGTTGAAGCCCTTCCCCAGCCATCCAGGGAATGACCACGGCAGCCCTGTGGAGACGAACAGGCAGAGCTGGAGCAGGTGTAAAGTACGGGCGCCACTGAAACCAAAGCAAAGCAAAAGGCACCAACACAGCCTAAGCACATAGCCAGCAAAGGGCTGACAACGGGAGGCGCATGCCACGCACAAACGCTCAAACTCCCTTCCTACTGATCCTCAGAGCCAGGTCCGTGATTCTAAGTGCTCTTCCAATAAAAAGAAATAAAAACAAACAAAACTCCCTTTCTTAATATTTACCAACAAAACCAAATGTAACATATAATTTAATATCCCCACCCCTGCTAAAAAGATATTTGATGTACAATTTTTGTTCTCTGAAGGCAAATCAAAAAGTTCTGAAAGGCTTGTGCTTAAGCTGGGGCTCAGACAGTAAAGAATCCGCCTGCAATGCAGGAGACCCCGGCTTGATCCCTGGGTCAGGAAGATCCCCTGGAGAAAATGGCTCCCCCCTCCAGTATTCTTGCCTGGAGAATTCTTTGGACAGAGAAGCCTGGCGGGCTACAGTCCATGGGGTCACAAAGAGTTGGACATGACTGAGCAACTAATACTGTTTAACTACTTCTGTGAAGCAGGGACAATACAGATTCCTTACTCACTAGTACATCTTCTTACAACTTGAAGCTATTTAAATACTAATTAGTAAGGTAATCAAATTTTGCAAAACTAGTTTTTCTTTATGGCAATATAAGTGCCAGTGACTCAGTAAGGAAATACCCCTTTGTTATATGATATTGAACAAATAATCCACAATCTTCTAATACCCCAGTTATTATTAAGTTTAAAAAAAAGAGAAAGAAAAGAAGCACTAATTATGATTCTAAATCCTAATTCTCTTTACTAATATATTAAAATAAGGTCAACATTAAGTTCCTTAACTGATAATATATGTTACCAATCTAGTTTACCACTGAAAAAAAAAATCAAAATGACAAAATGCTTATTTTTCTAAATTCCAGAAGAATGCCTAAGTTGTATCTACACAAGAAATGTGACATTAAAATAATGAAATGTTTTAAAACAGTGAAATGCCAAATACATTCTGAAGGCCTGCCATGAGTTAAGTCTTTGTTAGGACAGGGTTCAGCCTGCCAGATTTTCTGCATTTAAATGAGAACTGACCTTGAAAGCAGCCCAGGGGTTAAGTATGTGCTGAAGTCAATGATGCTTTTTACTGCTCAACTTCTGAAAACTCTTACTAAAGCCCATTTACACAGCACACACTGACTCCTCACTTTTTTTACTTAGAAAAACTTACGCTTGTCCTTTGATGGTTGAAAATGATTTTAAAAATAACATGAAGTTAACCCCTATAAACTAAGACCATCAGCAAGAAAAAGAAATGCAAAAAGATTGTCTGAGGAGGCCTTACAAATTAGCTGAGAAAGAAAAGAAGCTAAAGGCAAAGGAGAAAAGGAAAGAAGCTAAAGGCAAAGGAGAAAAGGAAAGATATACCCATCTGAATGCAGAGTTCCAAAGAATAGCAAGGAAAGATAAGAAAGCCTTTCTCAGCCATCAGTGCAAAGAAATAGAGGAAAACATTAGAATGGGAAAGACTAGAGATCTCTTCAAGAAAATTAGAGATACCCAAGGGAACATTTCATGCAAAGATGGACACAGTAAAGGACAGAAATGGTATGGACCTAATAGAAGCAGAAGATATTAAGAAGAGGTGGCAAGAATACACAGAAGAACTGTACAAAAAAGATCTTAATGACCAGATAACCATGATGGTGGACATCCTGGAGTGCAAAGTCAAGTGGGCCTTGGGAAACATCACTACGAACAAAGTTAGTGGAGGTGATGGAATTTCAATGGAGCTATTTTAAATCCTAAAAGATGATGCTGTGAAAGTGCTGCACTCAATATGCCAGCGAATTTGGAAAACTCAGCAGTGGTCACAGGACTGGGAAAGGTCATTTTTCATTCCAATCCCAAAGAAAGGCAATGTCAAAAAATGTTCAAACTACAGCACCTTCACACTCATCTCACACGCTAGCAAAGTAATGTTCAAAATTCTCCAAGTCAGGCTTCAACAGTACATGAACCGTGAACTTCCAGATGTTCAAGCTGGTTTTAGAAAAGGCAGAGGAACTAGAGATCAAATTGCCAATATTCACTGGATCATCAAAAAAGCAAGAGATTTCCAGACAACATCTATTTCTGTTTTATTGACTATGCCAAAGCCTTTGACGGTGTGGATCACAACTGTGGAAAATTCTAAAGAGACAGAACACCAGACCACTTTATCTGCCTCCTGAAAAATCTGTATGCAGGTCAGGAAGCAACAGTAAGAACCAGACATAGAACAACAGACTAGTTCCAAATTAGGGAAGAGGTATGTCAAAGCTGTATATTGTCACTCTGCTTATTTAACTTATATGCAGAGTACATCATGAGAAATGCAGGCTGGATGAAGCACAAGCTGGAATCAAGATTGCTGGGAGAAATATCAATAACCTCAGATATGCAGATGACACCACCCTTATGGCAGAAAGCGAAGAAGAACTAAAGAGCCTCTTGATGAAAGTGAAAAAGGAGAGTGAAAAAGTTGGCTTAATGCTCAACATTCACAAAACTAAGATCATGGCATCCAGTCCCATCACTTCATGGCAAAAAGATAGGGAAACAGTGGAAACAGTGGCTGACTTTATTTTGGGGGGCTCCAAAATCCCTGAAGATGGTGACTGCACCCATGAAATTAAAAGACGCTTGCTCCTTGGAAGAAAACCTATGACCAACATAGACAGCATATTAAAAAGCAGAGAGATTACTTTGCCAACAAAGGTCGTCTAGTGAAAGCTATGGTTTTTCCAGTAGTCATGTATGGATGTGTGAGTTGAACTATAAAGAAAGCTGAGCGCCAAAGAATTGATGCTTTTGAACTGTGGCGTTGGAGAAGACTCTTGAGAGTCCCTTGGACTGCAAGGAGATCCAACCAGTCCATCCTAAAGGAAATCAGTCAGGAATATTCATTGGAAGGACTGATACTGAAGCTGAAATTCCAATACTTTGGCCACTTGATGTGAAGAACTGACTCATTGGAAAAGACCCTGATGCTGGGAAAGATTGAAGGTACGAGGAGGAGGGGACGACAAAGGATGAGATGGTTGGATGGCATCACCGACTCAACGGATATAAATTTGAGTAAACTCCAGGAGTTGGTGATGGGCAGGGAGGCCTGGCGTGCTGCAGTCCATGGGGTCACAAAGAGTCAGACACGACTGAGCAACTGAAGTCAACTGAAGCCCTATAAAATGGACCTCAATAAATCACACAATTTAGCCTGAATGTGTAAGCCTATTTGAAATAACCAAGGTCATTTCAAATGATAAAAGTATGCTTCTGGGTGTGTTTGAAATCTTTTATAGGACTGTACTGCTACAGGAGAACAGTACAAAGAATATAGTCCCATGTGAGGAATTATCTGCTACTAGAATTTAAGCTCCACAAGGAAAGGATTGCTCTAGGCATCCCCACCTCGAACAGTGGCCACCACATCCTTGAGGTTCAAAACAAACAACAACAAAACTCACTTCTGTATGCACCTCTTCTAGAAATGGGACCCACTGGTGTATGTGACACGCAGTTTTGCAGGTTAATCAGGATATACTGCAGTTGACTATAAACTGGTGCCTCCATCCGCCTCTACAAGGATTAATCATGTGTGCTGTACTGCCGATTTTCAATACCCCTTGAAAGGAGTTCAGGGTGGAGAGCAGAAATGAAGCACTCTGTGATACATACTTTCAGGAGCCCATTTTGTGAGCCCAATTCTTGTATCTCCTCGTCTCTAGAAAAGCGCTAAACTCCTTCATGGGGATGCCTGCCCCTCATGACCGGCAGAAACCTTCCACAAAAATGTGAAACTGACTGCATGTGCTCCCCTTCACCAAAACCCCATACCCACCGACCTCCCCTGCCTCTCTGGAGGCGCCCTTTCCTCTTTCTCAAGTGCTGTCTCCCGGGCTTCAATCCCCATTTTGCCCCAGAGAAAACTTAACTCATAACTCTCACATTGTACATTTTTTTAAGTTGACAAGGCTGCATATACAATATACAATCTTATAAACACTGTCCTTTTACAAATTTTAATGAGACGTTCTGTGGAGGAAATTAGTATAATACCACACACAGAAAAGAAAAACACAGAATAGACTTAGGTTCTAAATATGATTTTGACGGTTACTAATTTTCCAACCTTAAGTCAGTGGTATAACTCTCTCAGCCTCCACTGCTTCTGTAAAATGAGAACATAACGCCTCCTCCAGAGGCAGGGTAAGTATCAGACACAATACACGCGAGCAAAGGAAGACGTGCGGCTGGCACATGCTTGGCTGTGGTAGCGTGCTGGCAGTGTTAACCACATGATTAGCGTCTCAGCAGTAACAGGCACTCCACGCACCCAATTCAGAACTTTACAACTAAAAGGAAGCAGACTGCAAAAGTAGGCAAACTTCACTTCTTACCTATGAGTGTAATATTAGGGTTCCGCTTCTTCGCTTCCTTCATCAACCACCATTCATATCCTCGGAAATAATTCTCATCTAATGCGTAGTGCATGTGGGAGGGCTCTGTGCCATCTGAAGGGGAGAGAGCAAACAGAAAGGAGACTTTTAATGGTGATTTATAGGCCACACTCTACACACACACACATATTGCAGCGAAGTAGCTTCCAGATCCAATCCTGACCTGGGCACAGAAGAATAATCTTATATAACGTAAAGGTAGAGGAGCAGAGCATATTACTGTACTTTTCCATTACCCTGAGCATCACAACGGTCTTAAATAATAAACCACAACTTTCTATCATAAGCCGTGAGTGTTATCAGCTCACATAGCTGAAAATTTCAAGGACTAATATCCTGCTGGGAGTTGGTCTCTTGGGTTTTCAAATCCCCACGCCCAGCTCTAAGTTCAGCCCACCTCAGCTTCTAGCTTCTCAATCCCAGACGTGAATCTTGAGCTGCCAAGTCCCAATTTCCAAACCCTGTGCCTTGAGCCTGCAGCATGCCTCCTTAAATCAAGACAACAGAACACTGAGAAAATAGGAATGAGCATGCTTTCCCAGTGTAAGAAAAGGCTATAGTAATCTCTACAGGGTGTCTAGGTAGGTAAATAACACCCATCTTCACATGTTACCACGTTTCACATACATCTGGCCTGGGAGAGGCGCCCTAGCTCTTTTCTTCTTAAACATAAACATCAGAATTCACAAGAGCTACCTGCTTCTCTATCTCTATCTCTAATCTAGCTTCAGCAAATGAAAATGGCTAGTCATTATCTATTCTGCTAAAAAGGGTTTCACAATAAAATGCATGTCTTCCTATAACAGCCAGGGGATGGTTTTGTTATGGGTTTTGTTTTCTTTTTATCTGCATTTTTTCTTTCAGCATAAATTAAATACCAATACCACCACACAGATATATCTATTTAACAAAGATTACTTACAAGTCACTATCAGAAACACAGCATGTAGACAATACTCTAAGGTTCACTATAATGGAGTCTAACCCACAAAAAAATAAGCTATATATAATCATTGAGAGAATTTTCTTCTTCCTGAAAATCAGCGACCTAAAAAATTTTTAATTGACTACATGTATTACACAAAGCCAATCAAAATGATGACAATAAAGACTGCAAATTTACTGGTTAAAATTGTTTTATTTTTAAAGGACAAAAACACTGTATCTTTGAAATATCAACTATTTATATTTTGCCAATTTTATTTAAAGCTAATAACACCTCTTTTTTCACATGTTTAATATGCTAAAAACTTACTGTCTTAAAACTTCTCAGTAAAATTTCACTCTCTCCCTATTCTCTGTCTAGTGACTATTAGTTTATAAAAAAAACTGTGGATTTATTTACTACTGATTCTTCAACTAAATAAGAAATCTAAAGTCCACAAGCTGCTTTGTATGAAAAAATACATGTTTTGATATAATATTTTTTAAATAACCATAATGAAAAAGGAACAATAAAGAACAATCTAAACAGTAATCAGCATCAGAAATGTTGGCATTATTTATATTCTGAAACCACAGTCTATGAGTTTAGGTACAGGTTCAAATATTGGAGGCAAATACTCCAGTCCCCAAATCCTCCTACCTGTTGTCTGCCCATCACCACCTATTTCAACTTTTAGAATATGCAATGAGGCACCGAAGTTTGGCTGGGGAAAGAAGTAACAATATTAACAGTATGATTCATTGTATGAAGGAAAACATTTCAAGACAATTACTAATCACTGCCTTTGATCTTACAGATGAGAAAACCAAAGCAAAACTTCAAATAGATAGTAACTTATTCCAAAAGTAGTTTACCAGATTTTAAAAAACTAGAATTGTGAAGATGCTAAAGACTATTGCTGAAATTCACCACAGTTTCTAAAATATCACAGATACCATTAAATCATTATTTGTTCACTACCTTAAAGAGGTAATCCAGTATTTCAGAACGGTAGGGCTCTGGGTAATTTACTAGAAGTCGGAGGTTGCCTAAAAAAAAAAGTTTTCAAAAGCATGAATAAAACAAATCTAATCATGAGCACTTTTTCACAGTGTTTATGCATGCCATCTAGCATGTCCACAGTTAGCCAGCTCTTGGGCAGCACCAAGCTGTGGGAAGTCGTTTCCCAGGTTCTTTGTTCACCTACCTTTGTTTTGCTCATCGCTGGGTAAATAGGGCTGATGTCTGTCCAACAGCTAAAACACAGGTTCCCAGCAACAACTACGTTTCCCTTCTACTGAGATGAGGGTTGGTGACGGTTGGCTGGGAGGTTAAGGTTGCTAAGTGTATTAATGAATCTCATTATTACAGATTTATTTTCAGGACCTAGACTCAAAGAGTGGTTGTTAGAAGAAATAAAACAGTTTCTCTACCTCAAGACTGTTCATCACCTACAATATCTGGGGGCCAAGAATGGGAAAGATGAATCTCAGGCAATTGTTCCCCTCAACATCTTGTAGGAAAATATTACAAGTAGCAATTCTTAAAGAAACCTCTACTCTCCTCAGTCTTATTAGAGATTTATAGGTGCTATCTCTTGCTGTTAAGAGTGATGACACAATGGTCCCCAAGCCAGGCTATACAGGAAACCTCACAGAGACAGGCATCAAGCACTGTTTACAACAGCTAGGACATGGAAGCAACCTAGATGTCCATCAGCAGATGAATGGATAAAGCAGCTGTGGTACATATACACAGTGGAATATTACTCAGCCATAAAAAGGAATGCATGAGTCCATTCTAATGTGATAGATGAAACTGGAGCATATTATACAGAGTGAAGTAAGTCAAAAAGAGAAAAACAAATATCATATATTAATGCATATATATGGAATATAGAAAGATGGTACTGATGAACCTATTTGCAGGGCGGCAATGGAGATGTAGACATAGAGAAGACGTGTGGATACACTGAGAGAACGGCATGGAGACACATGCATTATCACATGCAAAACAGCCAGCAGGGATCTGCTGTGACTCAGAGCGCACAGGCCAGCGCCTG
>SJXQ01013027.1:1014322-1041184 GCA_006408695.1 Aepyceros melampus
TGGGAAGTGAGAGGGAGGCTCAAAAGGGAGGGGACGTATGTATACCTGTGGCTGATTCATGTTGTACGGCAGAAACCGACACAACACTGTAAAGCAATTATCCTCCAATTAAAAATAAATAAAAATTTTAAAAAGACTGGCATCAAAATGCATGGATAAAGAAAGGTGGAAGAATAGAGATGAAAGAATTTCCCTCCCCCCAGGAGCTTTCAGAATAAAGTTCAGATTGTTCAGTTTTATACCCAAATTCCTTAATTATTTGGATTCTAACTCACATCATCTATGTAGGTATGCTGCTGCTAAGTCGCTTCAGTCGTGTCCAACTCTGCGACCCCATAGACAGCAGCCCACTAGGCTCCCCCGTCCCTGGGATTCTCCAGGCAAGAACACTGGAGTGGGTTGCCATTTCCCTCTCCAGTGCATGAAGGTGAAAAGTGAAAGCGAAGTCGCTCAGTTGTGTCCAACTCTTCGCAACCCCATGGACTGCAGCCCACCAGGCTCCCCCATCCATGGGATTTTCCAGGCAAGAGCACTGGAGTGGGGTGCCACTGCCTTCTCCCTATGTAGGTTAACAAACGAATATATCTTTCTTCTGTCTCCATTACTGCCTTGCAAATAGATTCATCAGTACCATCTTTCTAGAGTCCATAAATATATATTAATATATGATATTTGTCTCTTTTTTATTTACTTCACTCTGTATAATAGGCTCTAGGTTCATCCACCTCATTAGAACTGACTCAAATGTGTTCCTTTTTAAGGCTGAGCAATGTTCCGTTATATTTATGTACCACAGTTTCTTTATCCATTCATCTATCAAATGCACTCTACACCCTCATCTGGCCAAATCCAGTCCAAGCTTTCCGGTCAAACTCCACCTCTTCAAGGAAGACTCCCCTCTGCTCTTCCTCAGCATTGTGACATAGGTGCCTCTCCTGTGGACTGTGGCCTCAGCAACAGGTCCACAGTGCCAACATTAATCCCTCTATCCCCACACCCTCATCACTGTTTCACCTCTAAGATCCTTGGGGACAACGACTGGGTCCCATTCAAGTTCATATCCCCATTTATTCTTATTCAATAAGTATTTATTTAATATCTTTTATGTTATCATTAGCTTCACTAGTACAGGCAACATAATAATAGTCTGTGTCCAAGGAGCTGGAGTCCTGATTACATCATTTACAAGCAGTGTGACCAAGGGCAAATTATCATTTGCGAAGAGTCATCTTACTCATTCAGCTGTCCCAAGACTAAATTCAGATATAGGAAGGACTTAGCACATTAGTTGACACATAGTATGCTCTCAAGAGATAACAGGCATTTATACACAAATTGCTCTTAAAAATACAGTCATTTCCTCAAAGAGCTTACAGACTAGTAGAGGCTCAAATTTCAAAGTGAATGAGGGCTGTATATGCATGCTAACCTACTCCTGACCCAAGAGAAACAACGCTGCCTGCTCTGCACCATGCTAACAACATAGACTGCCGCTAGGACAGTGTGTTTTGCTGTTTAGAAGTTGTTTTGCTCTCTATGCTCTTCTATCCTTAACAAAGAAAGGGCCAACTTTGAGCAATCATATGTCATTGAATATTGCCAGCTGATAGTCACACCCAGTGCAGAAGCATTAGTTTTATCAATGGCAATAGTTAGCAGTAGAGCCAAGTGTTGAAATGTACCATGAAGCAATAACAAATCACCAAATTATTGATACTAATCATGCTTCCTAAATAAGGCCTGTTATAACAGCCAAGGATGAAGCCTTAGCACAAAAATTGGAAAACAGTTATGTTCTCAATAAATGGCAGGCACTGAGTGTATTTTTCACTTAAAATCCTTGGATAACTTCCTCCCTGCTAATGTATGAAACAGAATGATACTAACCAAAATTAATCACGTTGCAGATGCCATCCTTTGATCTTTGACATCTATCCTCACAATGTTCCAACCAAGCAGGTATCACTGTGTGCCCAGAAAAAAAAATCTGATACAGAGAGGTTAAATAACCTGCCCAAGGCTGTACAGTGAGTGACAAGGAGGCCCAGAACAGATCCCTGGCAATCTGGTCTTAAGTCCATGTGCACCATACTGCTTTCCCTACCAAACATGCAGATTAAATGAGAATATTCCAAACACTTACTGTTACAAACTGTGCTACATCCAGGGACTCCAGAAACGAGTGATGTGCAAATATAGTATTGCAATCATTTTCATTCAATCAGTTTTTACTGAACTTCTGAGATGAGTAATACATTATACATGGGACACTATCAGAAAAGAGTTTCCTGTTCTGAGTTATGAAACAAACCTCATTTTAAACAGAGTTAATAAACATACAATAACAAAAGAGTTCCACTTTGAGCAAGTTAAACAATGGATTTAACATCAAAGGAAAGGTGTTAGGACATGATGAATCCTCATTTTATGAAATACTGGCTATCCTAAGTTTAAACCACCAAAATAAAAAGGAGAATCATAGTAGTAAAAGATAAATACATTAGCACATTAGTCTACTGTTTATCTTTACCAGCACCTATGAGTAAGGCTGCAACATCTGAAAATAAAAGTATAAAAATCAGCTGGTTTAGGGAAAAGATTTTTTGCCCAGAGAGAAGGTCAGATCTGCTATCAGACTAAAACCTTAGTCATCCACTGTCTTTTCCTTTCTGGAGTGCAAGGGCCTAACTGAAGTTCTGCCCAGGAATCCACTTTTCAAAAATAATTATGTTTTATGGTATATCTACTTAAAAGTAGTCACCCAAATCTCATTGGTAACTTGACACCTTAGAGTTTTGCTAAATGATGGAAATTCATTACACACATAATTTCCAAATAATATAAAACACTGAAACATTAATACTGAACACAGGTTCATCTACTTTTGCTTTCTCAGAGAAACAAAACATATTTGGATCTATTAGTAAAAATATCCTGTCACTAGAAATTAAGGTTTCTAAGAGTTAAGCAATCTAATTAATATATGTAATTAAAATACTAGAAATAATATGAGAAACAATTCAAGAAAAGTAGGATGTATTTTGGCTAAGAAAAGGTATGAGGTAGGGAGATATATTTCTGTTAAAGGAAATGAAAGTAATTTTGTCCTAGAGTAAAGAAAATTAATAGATATAGAAGCTGGGAGAGGGAATTTTACCTTGTGTAGTCAAGCTGGCTAAATATTAAGTTATAAGGTTTTTTTAAAATAAGCTTTAATAAATAGTACACTTATGAAAAACTAAGAACTATTCTTAATCTGCTAAAAAGACAAATTTTTATTAGACTATTGGTCTGTTCTTGAAATGCTTAGGAAAGTTTCCTTACCTTTTAAGGAACCTACCTAGGAAATAAGAATTCAGATATTATCAAAATAATATTCTATGCTTCACATTATCTTTATCAAATCTTTACTTTAAAAAAAAGAAACCCTGAGTCTTCTCTATTAGAAGAGCTAAGGTTGTGGGTGGGGGTGATTAAACTGGGTTTAAACTATGTAACTTTATACATTTGCCTGTGAAGTTCTTGTCATTTTGGTTAAATGGATAATTAAGTATTGTTTCACAGTGACCAATGACCCTATTTAATCAAGTGTTTTAAAACCTTTTGTATTTTTGACAAACTTCCCCAAATAAATTTAAATGAAGTCTTTTTGACCTCATATTAACTTCTTGAGATTTCTCCAGATGGGCCCTGGACATCTCAAAGATGTGTTATTTCTCCTTATAAAAAGACATGAAACTAATTAGGCTTATTTGGCATGTTAAACTGCATAGTAAGCATTGCCAAGTAAGACGTAACACTAAACTTTCTTTAGTTGGTATTTGTATTGATACAGGTTATTAATATACATGTTCCAGAAATTACCTGAAATCCCTAGACATCTATATCCTGGTATAATGCTACCACTTGTAATTCTAGTTATTATCTTAAAATGCTATACATTACAGAAATAACCAAATTTCAACTGAATTACAATGAACGTTATCAGATTTTTACTATACCTGTGTTTAAGCCTTTTGTCATTTACAGATAGTTATTGCTTTACTAATATTTTGGCAAAAATGTTCTTCCAAAAGTGTTTCATCTTCAAGACTTTTGTAGAGAACTCTTCACTTAAAGTACAGGGTTCTTTCAGATCATGTTGATGAACTGGGTAAGAATTTACAGAACTCTAAGGTTAAATCACTGCAGATGGTGACTGCAGCCATGAAATTAAAAGATGCTTACTCCTTGGAAGAAAAGTTATGACCAACCTAGACAGCATATTGAAAAGTGCTGGGGTCCAGCCCCAATGGATCCAGGGAATTCAAAGCGGGGATGGAGTCGGCGAGGAGAGACTTATTTATTAGAGATATAAAGAGAGATTAGGAAAGAATAGTGTAGTAGGAAAATTAGTGGAGAAAAGAGGCTAAATAACTTGGCTTATGCGGAGAACCAATAAAACTCCGAGACAAGGGGTTTGCACCATCTACATAGGCCACTGGCACCCGCTTGAACAGCAGAGGGTGCCCCGCCTTGGGCTCCCTGTCGCGTGGGTCTTAGAAGCCAGGGCAAATAAGTAGACATGGTGAGCCTCCACGCTCCAGATGGGAATTCAGCCAGAAAAGGGAGAAAAGAATGACATGGGGGAGCCAAGCATGGTGCCAGACCCACAACTTATTTTCAAAAGCAGCTTAAATACCCCAAGTTGTACATAAAGAAATAATGGAATATGCAGAGTTATGCAGGGGCAGCAGTCCTGACCCTTATCAAGACCGGGCTTTCTTTTTGCATACCTTCCCACATACAAAAGGTCTCAGGTGGTTTTACATCATCTTCTGGCCAGGGGGCCTGTTAACATTTTTATGGCTCTTTTCCTAGATAAATGTCTATCAACCAGAAAACTCATTTTCCCTTGAAGTGTTTTTTCTTAATCTGTATCACCCTCAAAGTACTAAATAAAGTTACATTCCTGTAGAACAAAGGTGCAGTGGGTTATAACAAAGAAGGTACTTAACTCAAAGATGTAATGTTGCTAATGCCAGGGCTACTACCTGTTTTTCCTACATACCACCTACATCTACAAATAAAAGAAATGAAAACTTGGCAGCAAGTATTGGCTCAACAAATGAAACCCTTAATCAGTCCTATTCTAATGATTTTGACTCCTCGGAAGCCCCTACATTCCCAGGATGTTTTAAGCTTCCTGTGCTTCTCACAGTCAGGAGGCCGCAAACAATCACATGCACGGCTGTAAGAGTCTGGCAGGCAGGCTAGAAAGCCATCAGAGGGTTTTTTGGATTGAAACACTCTTATTATGCCCAGGAGATTTATTATCTAAAAGCTCTAAATTAACTTTTTCCAGAAAAAGGTGGTGGGGGGACAGCCCCCTGTTAATGTCAGAAGAGTAGGTAGAAAGCATAACACAGTAAAGCAGGCAGACTCTGGTTTCGGGGGTGGATGCTTGAGAAAATCCTAGGGGGACCCCTGAGGCCTGATCCCACCTTTGCGTTCTGTCAGGCCCCCTTCCTCATGACCTTTGCCATGGGCGGGATTCCCCATGCTGGCTCCCAGCAGAAAAGCAGAGACATTACTTTGCCAACAAAGGTCCATCTAGTCAAGGCTATGGTTTTTCCAGTAGTCATGTATAGATGTGAGAGTTGGACTGTGAAGAAAGCTGAGCACCAAAGAATTGATGCTTTGAACTGTGGTGTTGGAGAAGACTCTTGAGAGTCCCTTGGACTGCAAGGAGATCCAACCAGTCCATTCTGAAGATCAGCCCTGGGATTTCCTTGGAAGGAATGATGCTAAAGCTGAAACTCCAGTACTTTGGCCACCTGATGGGAAGAGCTGACTCATTGGAAAAGACTTTGATGCTGGGAGGGATTAGGGGGAGGAGGAAGAGGGGATGACAGAGGATGAGATGGCTGGATGGCATCACTGACTTGATGGGCGTGAGTCTGAGTGAACTCCGGAAGATGGTGATGGAAAGGGAGGCCTTGTGCACTGCGATTCATGGGGTCACAAAGAGTCGGACACGACTGAGCGACTGGACTGAACTGAAGGTAAAACAAGAATCATAAAACTGCTAACAAAAGATCAAAATCAACAAGAATTATAGGGAACTGAATGAACTGATGAGGATAATTATAATTTTTATGACTTTTTATCCAAAACATTGTTGCTTCTTGAAAGTTTTACTTCTTCCAGATTTGTGGAAAACCTTTTTCCTAACCTGTCTATGACTTGTAGCAATTTGTTAAGTGTATCCTTGTAAACAAAGATAAAACAAATTTCTCCCTATCTGATCCCTCCAATATTCAAAAATTCTGAGTATTCTTATTTTCACAGCAATATAGTTATTTGCATAAGTTTACTAAGAATCTGTCCTCCTCCTAACAGGACACAATTAGAAACACTGGTTATATTACCAAGGTTTTAACTAACATGTCATAAATGAGAGAGACCTATATAGATTCAGATATAACGACAAATTTTAAAAATTTAGGTTGACCTATGGAGCCAATTCTTCAGTACTCAGCTTTCTTTATAATCCAGCTCTCACATCTATACATGACCACAGGAAAAACCATAGCTTTGACTAGACAGACCATTGTCAGCAAAGTAACATCTCTGCTTTCTAATATGCTGTCTAGGTTGGTCATAGCTTTTCTTCCCAAAAAGCAAGTGTCTTTTAATTTCATGACTGCAGTCACCATCTGAGTGGAGTCCCCAAAAACAAAGTCACCGTTTTCACTGTTTCCCCATCTATTTGCCATGAAGTGATAGGACCGGATGCCATGATCTTAGTTTTGTGAATGTTGAGTTCTAAGCCAGCTTTTTCTCTCTCCTCTCTCACTTTCACTTGCCTTTTTCGATGATCCAACGAATGCTGGCAATTTGATCTCTGGTTCCTCTGCCTTTTCTCACCAGAGACTCTTTAGTTCCTCTTCACTTTCTGCCATAAGGGTGGTGTCATCTTTGTATCTAAGGTTATGGATATTAGCAGTCTTGATTCCAGCTTGCACTTCATCCAGCCTTGCATTTCACATGATGTACTCTACATATAAGTTAAATAAGTAGGGTGACAATATACAGCCTTGACATACTCCTGTCCCAATTTGGAACCAGTCTGTTGTTCCACGTCCAGTTCTAACTATTGCTTCTTGACCTGCATACATATTTCTCAGGAGACAGGTAAGGTGGTCTGTTATTCCCATCTCTTGAAGAATTTTCCACAGTTTGTTGTGATCGACACAGTCAAAGGCTTTGGCATAATCAACAAAGCAGAAGTAGACATTTTTTTCTGGAACTCTTGCTTTTTTCGATGATCCAACGAATGCTGGCAATTTGATCTCTGGTTCCTCTGCCTTTTCTAAAACCAGCTTGAACATATGGAAATTCATGGTTCACATACTGTTGAAGCCTGGCTTGGAGAATTTTGAGCATTACTCTGCTAGTGTGTGAGATGAGTGCAATTGTGCAGTAGTTTGAACATTCTTTGGCACTGCTCTTCTTTGGGCATATAAAAAAATATGCCCAAAGCTTTCTATAAAGAAAGCTGAGTGCCAAAGAAGTGATGCTTTTGAACTGTGGTGTTGGAGAAGACTCTTGAGAGTCCCTTGGACTGCAAAGAGATCCAACCAGTCCATCCTAAAGGGAATCAGTCCTGAATATTCATTGGAAGGACTGATGTAGAAGCTAAAACTCCCAATACTTGGGCCACCTGATGCGAAGAACTGACCAATGGAAAAGACCCTGATGCTAGGAGGGATTGGGGGCAGGAGGAGAAGGGGACGACAGAGGATGAGACGTTTGCATGGGATACTGACTCAATTGACATGAGTTTGAGCAAGCTCCAGGAGTTGGTGATGCACAGGGAAGCCTGGTGTGCTGCAGTCCATGGGGTAACAGACAGACATGACTGAGTGACTGAACTGAACTGATAGAGCCAATGTCAGTGAACTCTGTACCATCATTTGGCTGCAGTCTTCAGGCAAAAAACTGGAGTGGGTAGCCACTCCCTTCTCCAGGTGATCTTCCCAACCCAGGGACTGAACCCAGGTCTGCCACATTGCAGTGGGTGCATTGCAACCCATTGCAGTGGGTTGCAGGCACAGCAATCCATTCCAGTATTCTCACCTGGAGAATCCCCATGGACAGAGGAGCTGGGTGAGTTACAGTCCAAGGGGGTCACAAAGACTCGGACATGACTGAGAGACTAAGTACGGCACATGGAGCCAATAAAGCTCCCTGGAAAAATCAGCCTGGTAGCTTGCTTACAGGGTTCCCAGAAGCTTTACCAGGTTAAGAAAGGTCACTTCTCAGCAGATGCAGGAATCTCAGAATATTGGTGGACCTCGAGAAGAAAGGAATTCACCCAAATCTATCAGGATTGCAGAGAAAGTCTGATGAAGTTCACAGCTTGGCTTCCTAGCCTTGAGAGAGATTTTTAATAGCCCAATGTGTGATTCCTTGTGCAAATGTCCAACAGAGCACACTTAAAAGAACCTATATGGTCAATTATTATTTTGGCTGCACTTACATAATCAGGGCAAGTTTAATAAGACCATACTTATTTTGCAAGGAAATTAGCCTTATTTTGGTTATCTATAATAAAAGGTGGAAGGGGTGATGATAGAGAGAAAATTATATTTCAGTGAAGAACTAGAGTACACTCTGCAGATAATCAGACTGTAGCCTGCCAGGCTCCTCTGTCCATGGGATTTTCTAGGCAAGAACACTGGAGTGGATTGTCATTTCCTTTCCAGGGGATCTTCCTGACCCAGGGATCAAACCACAGTCTCCTGTACTGCAGGCAGACTCTTTACCATCTGAGCCACCAAGGAAGCCCATTATCAGATTCTAGTCCTATTAACTGTTTTTGAGGTTTGTATTCTACCTATAAACTGGACCAAATACTGAATTCTTCTCATTTCTTCCAATATCTGGATACAGCTTGTCAAACTAATGTTTCTAACTTTTTCCCACCTTTCTGACTTTAAATTATTAAAAACTAAAATTTCCCTTTTCCTGAAGTTATGCAACCTGAAGTGTGATAACTTCATACAAACTCCAGAGAAATCACAACAGTTCATATCTGAACAACCTTCATGCCTGTTGCTGTGTGGACCACTCAGAAAGATCCCCAGAGATAGTCAAACTCAACCCAGGAAGACCTATGATTGCCACCGTCTGTCCCCACCCCATCTGAGGATGTTTTACATCTAGAAATCGTGACTGACTACCCTCAAGATTCAGAATAGGTTTACAGTCTGCTCCATTAGCCATTGTTTTCTTTTGTTTTCACTGAAATGTCTATTACATAAACTGAATCAAGTATTTGCACCATATAGACCTAACCTTGTAAGCACACTTGCATCACTGTCTCCTGAAATGAGACACAACTCTTTAATGGAACTGACCGTGTTGGGTGAGATATGGAGCAATTCACCAATCCAGGACAGACTCAAACCCACTCATAACAGATGGCCCAAAATGTTAATCACAGTATTACCTAATCTTTGAACAGATTCCTCGGGCCCCAAGATCACTGACCTGGTTTCAAGGTGTGACCTTTTAAGCTTAGGACAATGGCTACCAATTGGATTGCAAACTATTGACTGTAGTATAATTACAGAAGTGCTACTATAATCCTTTCTAAATTACAACAGGCCCTATCCCTTACTTTCAGTAAATCAGCTATTCAGGCCATTTAAGGTCCTCACCACTTACTCTGATACCTGGGCATTAAGGGTGGCTCGTAGTGCAATCACCAATGGTCAGGTTTTCCTTTTTTGTAATGCAAATGCAGGACTCAAGCTTTGATTGCAAAGCATCCACTTCAAAGAGTGGTATCCACTTCCAAGATGGCTGTCTCAAATAAACATACTGCAGCCAAAAAACCCAGAGTCAAGCTAAGGTTGGGGGGGAGGGGGGAGTTCTTTGCAAAATCTTGGTCAGTTTCGCTAGCTGACCATCATTAGGGCCACTTTTTCTTTCCTTGAACTTTAAGTTCCCACACTTAAGGCTTCAGTTCACCAATGAAAACTAAGCCGCACAGCCCAAAGCCTCCACTCTTGACCCTAATGAAAGCAGAACCCCAGACCCACACCCTCTGTCTCTCTACCTACCATCAACGGGTGTGACCCAGATATGCCAATGTGCTTTCCAGGACCTGTGAGTAATAAACTTTTGTTTTGTTCAAAGTTTTCCGATGGTTATCGCCGAGGGCATCTTGCAATCATAAGAACCACAGAGACCAGTGCAACAACACTGGTTATCAATAAGATGAGACCCGCCCAAAATAGCCACCCAGCAAGCATTCAAACTAGTTCTGAATTGCATCCAAGGACACACATTCCATCTGACTCAATTCAACACACAACCCATTCAAGAGTTCAGCCTTGCCATTTTCAAATAAAATCAGCTCTGGCTCTCTGTCCTGGGGAACAAAAAAGAAAATCCCTCTCATTCAAAGACCTGCCATCACAAATGCCATGAACTCAAAGGCTATAAACACAAGGGGATAAAACAAAGGCAAGACAAAGGTTACAAAGAACAAGCTGACAGGACTAAGCAAATTGTTAGGAGCCAAGAACAATCATGCCACTATAGCAAGCTCCCAGGCTTGGAAGCCACCTGTTAGCATAACTAGGGAACTAAGGAAATTAACAGCTGTGCCCACGCAGACTTTGCATTAAGCTGGTGGCCCTCATGTCTCCCTTAGGAACTTCCCTGGTGCCTCAGCCGGTAAAGCGGCTGCCTGCAATGCAGGAGACCTGTGTTCAATCTCTTGGTCAGGAATATCCCTGGAGAAGGAAATGGCAACCCACTCCAGTACTCTTGCCTGGAAAATTCCATGGATGGAGGAGACTGGTAGGCTCCCTTAAGTATTTCAGAATGCCTAGATAAGAGGAACTTATCCCAACTGACACAGCCTAGAAAAGACTAAGGAGACAAGCCAATTGAGTGTAATTAGTATCCTGTGTGGGATCTTGAAACTGAAAAAGAGCATTGGGCAACTAAGGAAATATGAAAGGAAGTAAAGCCTTTCATTGAGGTAACCAACATCGGTTGGGACAAATGTCCCATACTAACGTGGGATGCTAACAATAGAAGAAAACCTGGTTACAGGGTATATGACAACTCTCTATGGTCTTGGCAATTTTTCTGTAAATCTAAAACGATTTCTAAAGTTAAAAATTCATTAAAAAGAAAAGAAGCTTGCTCCAGAGGTCCTTGAATCAATAAAAAAAAAGTTCTCTCAATACCTACGACGAGAATCAATTGTTGCCTTTGTTAAAATGCAGGTTCTCAGGCCCCAAGCCAGAACTCTAAAGTCAGAACGGGAGCTGGCGAGAAGCCCAGAGTCTGCGTTTAGACACACAGACCAGGTGATTTCTTGTGCACCTTAACGCTTCCCTCTCTTCGCACACATGAACAGCCACCAACGAGGCCTCTTCCAGCGGGCAACTCCCCCTTAGGCCTTTGCCATCCGAGGGCAAAACAGTATTCCAACAGTTAAACAATCCGAGCCTGATGTTAGAAAAAAGACTTTAAAAAGCCCCAGTTTCTGGCCTCTCACCTTCCTAAAGAGGACCTAAGGCACCTGTCGTCCCTTTAAACAAAACCTATCGGACGCCTGCCCCCTTGGAAAGGCCCCAACCGCACGCTGCAGCCCTAACCCAGGACTCTCCGACCCCCGACCCCCAAAAATAACAAGCACACTCAAAATATCCCTCCGGGGCATCCTCTAAGGCGCCCGGCGCCCCTCGGGCCCCGGCCCCCGGGGCATCCTCTAAGGCGCCCGGCGCCCCTCGGGCCCCGGCCATCGGGGCATCCTCTAAGGCGCCCGGCGCCCCTCGGGCCCCGGCCCCCGGGGCATCCTCTAAGGCGCCCGGCGCCCCTCGGGCCCCGGCCCCCGGGGCATCCTCTAAGGCGCCCGGCGCCCCTCGGGCCCCGGCCCCCGGGGCATCCTCTAAGGCGCCCGGCGCCCCTCGGGCCCCGGCCCCCGGGGCATCCTCTAAGGCGCCCGGCGCCCCTCGGGCCCCGGCCCCCGGGGCATCCTCTAAGGCGCCCGGCGCCCCTCGGGCCCCGGCCCCCGGGGCATCCTCTAAGGCGCCCGGCGCCCCTCGGGCCCCGGCCCCCGGGGCATCCTCTAAGGCGCCCGGCGCCCCTCGGGCCCCGGCCCCCGGGGCATCCTCTAAGGCGCCCGGCGCCCCTCGGGCCCCGGCCCCCGGGGCATCCTCTAAGGCGCCCGGCGCCCCTCGGGCCCCGGCCCCCGGGGCATCCTCTAAGGCGCCCGGCGCCCCTCGGGCCCCGGCCCCCGGGGCATCCTCTAAGGCGCCCGGCGCCCCTCGGGCCCCGGCCCCCGGGGCATCCTCTAAGGCGCCCGGCGCCCCTCGGGCCCCGGCCCCCGGGGCATCCTCTAAGGCGCCCGGCGCCCCTCGGGCCCCGGCCCCCGGGGCATCCTCTAAGGCGCCCGGCGCCCCTCGGGCCCCGGCCCCCGGGGCATCCTCTAAGGCGCCCGGCGCCCCTCGGGCCCCGGCCCCCGGGGCATCCTCTAAGGCGCCCGGCGCCCCTCGGGCCCCGGCCCCCGGGGCATCCTCTAAGGCGCCCGGCGCCCCTCGGGCCCCGGCCCCCGGGGCATCCTCTAAGGCGCCCGGCGCCCCTCGGGCCCCGGCCCCCGGGGCATCCTCTAAGGCGCCCGGCGCCCCTCGGGCCCCGGCCCCCGGGGCATCCTCTAAGGCGCCCGGCGCCCCTCGGGCCCCGGCCCCCGGGGCATCCTCTAAGGCGCCCGGCGCCCCTCGGGCCCCGGCCCCCGGGGCATCCTCTAAGGCGCCCGGCGCCCCTCGGGCCCCGGCCCCCGGGGCATCCTCTAAGGCGCCCGGCGCCCCTCGGGCCCCGGCCCCCGGGGCATCCTCTAAGGCGCCCGGCGCCCCTCGGGCCCCGGCCCCCGGGGCATCCTCTAAGGCGCCCGGCGCCCCTCGGGCCCCGGCCCCCGGGGCATCCTCTAAGGCGCCCGGCGCCCCTCGGGCCCCGGCCCCCGGGGCATCCTCTAAGGCGCCCGGCGCCCCTCGGGCCCCGGCCCCCGGGGCATCCTCTAAGGCGCCCGGCGCCCCTCGGGCCCCGGCCCCCGGGGCATCCTCTAAGGCGCCCGGCGCCCCTCGGGCCCCGGCCCCCGGGGCATCCTCTAAGGCGCCCGGCGCCCCTCGGGCCCCGGCCCCCGGGGCATCCTCTAAGGCGCCCGGCGCCCCTCGGGCCCCGGCCCCCGGGGCATCCTCTAAGGCGCCCGGCGCCCCTCGGGCCCCGGCCCCCGGGGCATCCTCTAAGGCGCNGTCGTCAGCACGTAGGCGCCGCTGGGTGCCAGCAGCGCGCACAGCAGCAGGGGCACCGCGGCGTGGCCCGCCAAACCCGCGGCGGCCGTCATGGCTTTCGCCCGGCGTCGCCGGGAGGCCTGGGTTAGGCGCTCAGCCATTGTGTGACAGGTCATATGACTAGGGCGCCCGGGGAGGCGGGTCCGGTCGCCGCCATGATGGAGAAGGGCAGGAGGCCGCAGGTGCCGCCGCCGCCATGTTGAGTGTGGGCCGCGAGTCGCTGACGCAGCCGACTTAGTGTTGGGGTGGGGAGCGAGCCTTTTCTAGCTGGCCCTACGTCAGGGGTTGACTGCAGGTTTCCGCGTTTGTCACTTCGGTGCCCCGCCTCTGGCATCACCTACTGGAGCATTTTATCGAAGAAAAAGATGGCTATCCAAGGCCAAGGGAGTCGTGCAGTGAATGGCTTCCCATGGACCTCCCCAAGCATCAACATTCAGAAAACTGAGACCATGGCATCCAGTCCCATCGCTTCATGGCAAATAGATGGGCAAACAGGGGAAACAGTGGAAACCGTGACAGACTTTATTTGGGGGGGGGGGGGGCTCCAAACTGAATGCAGATGGCGACTGCAGCCATGAAATTAAAAGACATTTGCTCCTTGGAAGAAAATTATGACCAACCTAGACAGCATTTTGAAAAGCAGAGACGTTACTTTGTCAACAAAGGTACGTCTAGTCAAGGCTCTGGTTTTTCCAGTGGTCGTGTATGGATGTGAGAGTTGGACTATAACGAAAGCTGAACCCCAAAGAATGGATGCTTTTGAACTGTGGTGTTGGAGAAGACTCTTGAGAGTCCCTTGGACTGCAAGGAGATCCAACCAGTGAATCCTAAAGGAAAATAGTCCTGAATATTCATTGGAAGGACTGATGCCGAAGCTGAAGCTCCAATACTTTGGCCACCTGATGGGAAAAACTGACTCATTGGAAAAGACCCTGATGCTGGGAAAGATTGAAGGCAGGAGGAGAAGGGGACAACAGAAGATGAGACGGTCGATGGTATCACCTACTCAGTGGACATGGGTTTGAGTGGATTCTGGGAGCTGGTGATGGACAGGGAGGCCTGGCATGCTGCAGTCCATGAGGTCACAAAGAGTGGGACACGCCTGAGTGCCTGAACTGAACTGAATCCTCTCAGGGAATTTGTACCAAGTGCCAGTCGGTGGCTGAACTAGAAAGAGTACCGGGCTCGAAGCCTCAGTCTTAGTCCCCATTCAGCTGTCACCTCCAGTGGATCATTTAGCTTCCTGAGCCTGAGTTTCCCCGTTATGTAAGAGGAAACAAGAAGACCAGCCGCAGCGGGGGGGACATTTGATTAAATGGCGTACAAACGAGGAAACAGACAACGCAGTAAATCCGAGCTGAAAGTTTCACCCACTTAGCAAGTGTTAGCTGACCAGGTAATTCATCCTGATACCTACTGTGCAGCTGCATAGGGTACTTTCTACTGCCAGTTGAAATGGTTCCCAGCAGATACCCCTGAATTGATAGGAAAGTTGTGAATTGTGCTGGGATCCCTGTCACAACTGGCACTGAGCTGAGATTTCTTATTTCCTTGGCATTGAAGCAAATTGGAGAGACTACTGAGAGACTGCAGAAAAAAAATCTCTGAGCCCAGTATCTCCCTAGACAAAGCCATGGAGTGAGTGAGTGCCTGCGCAAACCTGGGATACCACAAAATGGCAGGGAGACGACCCAAAGGCTATTTAGGCTGAGGGAGACTTTGTCTACAGGGTTCTATTTGGAATCTGATTGTTTTGCCCCCTTACTGCAAACCTAAATGTAAGTGTCAAGACTACAATTATATTAAGAGGAAAAGTTTATCTGAGCAGTACTATAAACACACTCATCAGGCCCTTAAGGATATCTGTAGGTTCGTAGTGGACAGTATGCTTACTCTTAGCATTTCCCTAAGTTACTGTCGATCTACTGTTAGCAAACACTCCCAGCTGGTGTCTAATGTCCTAACCCAGTTATTAATTGTGGCGCTTTCACCCTCAAAAATGTTCTGGCTTCATGGTATGTTACGTAATTCCCTGTATATTGTCACTTGTTTTCATTCAGGTGTTCTATCTTCCATACTTATCTGACCTGCTTTCCTTACAGTCACCATTGTGTGTGATTATGCTGTATTCAAGTGTGTAGCTAGTCAAGTGCCATGGATGTCTCTTCCCAGAACGCTGATCCATCTGTTCTAATAAAATTTTAAACGTGGGTTGGCGCACCAGTGGATGCCAGACGTGGTTGATAAGTAAATGTTAAGCTTCCTACGATCCCTGAGATTTTTGTATCTGTGATGTGCACTGCGACCCCATGGACTGTAGTTCTGTCCGTGGGAGTTTCCAGGCAAGACTCCTGGAGCAGGTTGCCGTTTCCCTCTCCAGGGCATCTTCCCGACCAGGGATTGAACCCGAGTCTACGTGCATTTGCAGCAATGACAGGCGTGTTCTTTGCCAGCTGAGCCACGGGAAAAGCCCTAAAACACGTGCACAATAATGTGAACAGGAGGGAAGGACCAAGGTGAAAACAGGGGGAAAATACCGTAGGAGCACGACCGGGGCGGGGGCGCTAGCACCAGCGCACGCCAGCCTGCAATGCAGCGTGGACCTTGTGTTGCGGAGGCACCCTGTGAATATCTGTGCAGTGTGCAATGGCTGCAAGAGAGGACGCAGAGTGTTTAACAGAAAACGTGTACAACTAGTTCCTATTAGGTCATCAGTTCAGTTCAGTCGCTCAGTCGTGTCCGACTCTTTGCGACCCCATGAATCGCAGCACGCCAGGCCTCCCTGTCCATCACCAACTCCCGGAGTTCACTCAGACTCATGTCCATTGAGTCCGTGATGCCATCCAGCCATCTCATCCTCGGTCATCCCCTTCTCCTCCTGCCCCCAATCCCTCCCAGCATCAGGGTCTTTTCCGATGAGTCAACTCTTCCCATGAGGTGGCCAAAGTACTGGAGCTTCAGTTTTAGCATCATTCCTTCCAAAGAAATCCCAGGGTTGATCTCCTTCAGAATGGACTGGTTGGATCTATTTGCAGTCCAAGGGACTCTCAAGAGTCTTCTCCAACACCACAGTTCAAAAGCATCAGTTCTTCTGTGCTCAGCCTTCTTCACAGTCCAACTCTCACATCCATACATGACCACAGGAAAAACCATAGCCTTGACTAGACAGACCTTAGTCGGCAAAGTAATGTCTCTGCTTTTGAATATACTATCTAGGTTGGTCTTGATGCCATCCAGCCATCTCATCCTCGGTCGTCCCTTTCTCCTCCTGCCCCCAATCCCTCCCAGCATCAGGGTCTTTTCCAATGAGTCAACTCTTCGCATAAGGTGCCCAAAGTACTGGAGCTTCAGTTTTAGCATCATTCCTTCCAAAGAAATCCCAGGGTTGATCTCCTTCAGAATGGACTGGTTGGATCTCCTTGCAGTCCAAGGGACTCTCAAGAGTCTTCTCCAACACCACAGTTCAAAAGCATCAATTCTTCTGCGCTCAGCCTTCTTCACAGTCCAACTCTCACATCCATACATGACCACAGGAAAAACCATAGCCTTGACTAGACAGACCTTAGTCGGCAAAGTAATGTCTCTGCTTTTGAATATACTATCTAGGTTGGTCATAACTTTTCTTCCAAGGAGTAAGCGCCTTTTAATTTCATGGCTGCAGTCACCATCTGCAGTGATTTTGGAGCCCAAAAAAACAAAGTCTGACACTGTTTCTACTGTTTCCCCATCTATTTCCCATGAAGTGATGGGGCCAGATGCCATGATCTTCGTTTTCTGAATGTTGAGCTTTAAGCCAACTTTTTCACTCTCCTCTTTCACTTTCAACAAGAGGCTTTTTAGCTCTTCTTCACTTTCTGCCATAAGGGTGGTGTCATCTGCATATCTGAGGTTATTGATATTTTCCCTGCAATCTTGATTCCAGCTTGTGTTTCTTCCAGTCCAGGGTTTCTCGTGATGTACTCTGCATATAAGTTAAATAAGCAGGGTGACAATATACAGGCTTGACGTACTCCGTTTCCTATTGGGAACCAGTCTGTTCTTCCATGTCCAGTTCTAACTGTTGCTTCCTGACCTGCATGCAGATTTCTCAAGAGGCAGGTCAGGTGGTCTGGTATTCCCATCTCTTGAAGAATTTTCCACAGTTTATTGTGATCCACACAGTCAAAGGCTTTGGCATAGTCAATAAAGCAGAAATAGATGTTTTTCTGGAACTCTCTTGCTTTGTCGATGATCCAGGGGATGTTGGCAATTTGATCTCTGGTTCCTCTGCCTTTTCTAAAACCAGCTTGAACATCAGGAAGTTCATAACCAAAGTAATTTCCTTATCAGGGAAAACATCTCTTGTTTCAAATTTCTCGTTTATGCTCAGGAAACCATTAGACAAAGTTTCTAATAAAAAAGCAGCAAGTGCAAGCTAAGAAAGAGATACTTGGAGTGCTGGGCACAGCACTGCTACTTGTTGAAGATGTGAAATAGAGGGAAACAGCAGTTACCAGACAAGTGACAGTGTGTGTGGCTTCCCTCACTTCTCTGTTATCGGGATCCTTGAAGTATACCAGACAGTAAGAAAAGAGGGTCTCTCAGTTCTCAAAACTCAGATGAATTTTAAAAATAACGAGTTTTTGTCTTAAATAGTGTTTCTGAGTGTCAAACTGCCCTTCAGCCCCAGAAAATTTCTCAGTTTTATAAAGTGAAAGTGTAATCAAATCAGATGATCTCTTGAGGAAATTGAGCTCAGTCTTGTCTAAAAGATGAAACATTGCTGATAAAGTCTGCCGTCTCACTTTCAGAAATGGTTTTACTTTTAGGAGTCTGAATTAGGCTTCCAGAAATTCAGGGCTACAGGCCAAGTCGTCTTCTTCTTTGTACTTAAGTGCAGCAGTACGCAACCCATGGTGGGTACTCAGTATATATGTTGAACTTACAGAAATTAAACTTAAATTGAACTTAAACAAATCACTGGTGTGATGGTGCTTCAAATCACTGGGAAAGATGGGCTTTTAAATTGAGAGAAAGATCAAATTTTTGATCTATGCCTCATACCACATCTAAGTATAACTGCCAAATGGATAAAGCTCTAAATGTGTTTTTAAAAAAAATGGAAACCTAAAAGTTCTATTAGAAAATACAGGCAAATTCCTGTATAACTTGGAATCTGTATAAGAATATCTTGACACAACAAAATAAAAGTTTGATTTTTAGGAAAGTCACTAAATAATCATATAAGAGGATAAGAAAAAAACTTACTTCTAGATGAGTTGGAAGCATTTCTTAAAGTAAGAGTCCACCAGGGTCAAAAGTATGAAGTATTCTCTTTTCAGGAACTGTCCTGTAACATCTGCCATTTATCTGATCTTTACGACTTTTACATAAGTTGTTTGATTTCAGTTGTTAATTACATCACTCCCTATTCTATGACTTCTCTCAGTTAACTCAGGGCTTTATACAAAGACAGTAAAAATAGTCCAATTGACAGAATCCACATAATGGGATAAAGTATGTATTGTTTACTAAACATTTTCTTAAGTATAACTACAGATAAAAACTGCTAGAATAAGAAGCAATGTGGTAGAGTAGTTAAGCCAGTATGATCAGCCCTGGAGCCAGGCTCAGTTCAGTTCCGTCGCTGGTGAAGGTGAAGTCACTCAGTCGTGTTCGACTCTTTGCGACCCCATGGACTGTAACCTACTAGGCTTCTCCGTCCATGGGATTCTCCAGGCAAGAATACTGGAGTGGATTGCCATTTCCTTCTCCAGAGGATCTTCCCGACCCAGGGATCGAACCCGGATCTCCCACATTGGAGGCCGACGCTTTAACCGCTGAGTGACCAGGGAAGCCCTGTCGCTGCATAGCTTCAAATCTCTCCTTCCGCCTGTTAGTTGTGTGATTTCGGCCAGGTTTCTTTACATTCTTCAGGCTTCCGTTTAACCATCCACAAGTAGAGGGATGGTAGAGCTGTTAATATGAAATTTAGCTGAATTAATATTTATATAACACTTAGAAGAATGATCAGCATATACTACAAGCTCTTGAAGGGCGTATTATATGAACAATAACATCAGTGGAATATAGATTTAACAAGAACATAACTCTTGAGTTTACTGCTCTCCACAGAACCAAGACAGTCCTGAGGGAAAGGATTCTTCCTGTCTTTGTACTGGTTTGAACTTTGTTGTCTACGGTCATCCAAATCCGTGTCTTCCTGTGTGTGGCTGATCCCCCATCGTGTGAGTGTTGGTGGGAGGCAGATCCCACCTCCTTCAGGAGTTAAGGCACCCCACCGTCCCTCTTCTCACCGTCAGCACGTGAGCTCTGGAGCCCCAGTGACCAGGACCCCTCAGTCAGTTCCCCAGACACGGGACTTTGTTCTTAGAAGCGCGATTCAATGTACAGGCCTCTGAGAAAGCAGCCCGGAGCAGAGTCCAGAGGAAGGCGGTGCTAGGGGCGCCCCAGAGAGACTGAAGTCCCCGGGGCAGTAGAGGGAGGAGCGCCATCCTAAGGGCTCAGGCAGGATGGCGTGAGCTGCCCTTCTGGTCCTTTGCCAGGAGCCCACTTCACAAGGCTGATTCTGCAGCCTCTCAATTTCTCTCTAAGTCTTTTCAGTTTTTTGCTCAGGGTTAGCCAAAGATGGTGCTGCTGCCCACAGCGAAGAACCCTGACTGATACAGCAGGTTTATAATGAGACTGGAAATGATCACCACAAAGAATTCTCAGCCTCTACATCTGCATTCCCCCCACTTTAAACACTGCCTTCACCCCGTGTAGTTCTTTTGTTGGTAATTGTTAATGCGTGTGTGTGCGCTAAGTCACTTGAGTTATGTCAGACTCTCTGCGACCCTGTGGCCCATAGCCCACTAGGCTCCTCTGTCTGTGGGAGTCTCCGGGCAAGAATACTGGAGTGGGTTGCCATACCCTCCTCCAGCGGGTCTTCCTGACCCAGGGATCGAACCTGTGTCTCTTACATCTCTGCGTTGGCAGGCTGGTTCTTTACCACTAGTGCCACCTGGGAAGCCCATCAATGCCTGGATTGGCTCACAGGAAGAAGGCCAGGAAGCGTTGCTGTCCTCCCCTGTCTCACCCATGATGCATCTGATCGTCTTTGGATTCTCAGTATCTTTTTCTGCACTCCTGCCACGCTATGAATTCTAGAGTCCACCTAATTTCAAGTCTTAGGCATGAAAAAAATAACAGTACCCATGGCTCAGAAGATTTTTTTAAAACATCTAGTACAATTCTGTCCAATAAATAGAAGACAAAACATGTATATATAACTTGAAATTTTCTAGTAGCCACGTTAAAGTTGACCCAAAAAAAGCACATGAAATTAATTTTGATTAATATTTATTTACCTCAATATTCAGGGGGGGTCACAAAAGAGTTGGACAGAGCAACTAAATAAAAACAAAAACCCAAAGTATTGTTGATAAAAATGCAGTCAATATAAAAATACATCAGTAAAACTTTTTGCAGGTTTTTTTTATAAGAAGTTTTCAAAAATCTAGATTTGTATTTTATACAGATTGTTGTTGTTTAGTCGCTTCTGACTCTTTTGCAACCCCATGGACTGTAACATGCCAGGCTCCTTCTGTCCGTGGGATTTTCTAGGCGAGAACACTGGAGTGGGTTGCCATTTCCTTCTCCAGGGGATCTTTCCGACCCAGGGATCCAGCCCACCCCTCCTGTGTCTCCTGCGCTGGCAGGGGGCTTCTTTACCGCTGAGCCACCGGCGGCGCTGTCTCATGCAGAAAGTGCGTCTCAGGTCAGAGGAGCCCCATCTCCAGTGCACAAGAGCTGATGGGCTGTGCCCGCAGGGTCCTCTGTCCATGGGATTTCCCCGGCAGAACTACTGCAGTGAATTGCCATTTCCTTCTCCGAGTGGTTCAGTTATAACAAGCCAGTACATGTCAGTGATACTCTTTCCTGGATGTTAAGAGCCATTTTGGCAAATTACTAGCCCTGAGGAAGGGGTTGTGAGAGCCCCCATTACAGCAGTTCGTCCAAAGTAACGGAGACCCAAGTCTTGTGACTGGCATCTGAAGTGGAATCACTCGAGTGCCGCTGAGCTCTTTCCTGGTGGAATCTGATGCTCTACTCAGGTAATGAGTGTCAGAATTACTGAGTGGTAGAACACCTAGCGAGTGTCTGGAGTATGGGAGGATCGTTGTTGGTAGAAAGGAAACCCCATACATGTTATGTCAGAAGTGTTCCACGGGAAGAAACAGAAACAGTAGTGGCCAGTCCCCCATGCACACACACACACACACACACACACACACACACACAGAACAAACGTAACCCCACCATGTGTTTGTGAGAATCACCTGTCAGTATTTGCTTTGCCTCCACTGCTCTGATCTTGCCCCCTAGATTTCAGATTTCTCGCTCCATAATCTGACCAACACTATTGTTTGGGGCTCTCTGCCTCAACTCATAGGCTACTTCAACAGCCCTGGCTTCCCACCTTCCTTCAGTTCAGTTCAGTTCAGTCACTCATTCATGTCCAACTCTTTGCGACCCCATGAATCACAGCACGCCAGGCCTCCCTGTCCAACACCAGCTCCCGGAGTTCACTCAGACTCGCATCCATCAAGTCAGTGATGCCATCCAGACATCTCATCCTCAGTCGTCCCCTTCTCCTCCTGCCCCCAATCTCTCCCAGCATCAGGGTCTTTTCGAATGAGTCAACTCTTCCTATGAGATGGCCAAAGTACTGGAGCTTCAGCTTTAGCATCCTTCCTTCCAAAGAAATCCCAGGGTGATCTCCTTCACAATGGGCTGGTTGGATTTCCTTGCAGTCCAAGGGACTCTCAAGAGTCTTCTCCAACACCACAGTTCAAAACCATCAATTCTTTGGCACTCAACCTTCTTCACATCCCAACTTTCACATCCATACATGATCACTGGAAAAACGATAGCCTTGACTAGACAGACATTAGTCGGCAAAGTAATGTCTCTGCTTTTGAATATACTATCTAGGTTGGTCAAAACTTTTCTTCCAAGGAGTAAGCGTCTTTTAATTTCATGGCTGCAGTCACCATCTGCAGTGATTTTGGAGCCCCCCAAAATAAAGTCTGACACTGTTTCTACTGTTTCCCCATCTATTTGCCATGAAGTGATGGGGCCAGATGCCATGATCTTCGTTTTCTGAATGTTGAGCTTTAAGCCAACTTTTTCACTCTCATCTTTCACTTTCATCAAGAGGCCTTTTAGCTCCTCTTCACTTTCTGCCATAAGGGTGGTGTCATCTGCATATCTGAGGTTATTGATATTTCTCCCAGCAATCTTGATTCCAGCTTGTGTTTCTTCCAGTCCAGGGTTTCTCATGATGTACTCTGCATATAAGTTAAATAAGCAGGGTGACAATATACAGCCTTGATGTACTCCTTTTCCTATTTGGAACCAGTCTGTTGTTCCATGTCCAGTTCTAACTGTTGCTTCCTGGCCTGCATACAGATTTCTCAAGAGGCAGGTCAGGTGGTCTGGTATTCCCATCTCTTTCAGAATTTTCCACAGTTTATTGTGATCCACACAGTCAAAGGCTTTGGCATAGTCAAGAAAGCAGAAATAGATGTTTTTCTGGAACTCTCTTGCTTTTTCCATGATCCAGCAGATGTTGGCAATTTGATCTCTGGTTCCTCTGCCTTTTCTAAAACCAGCTTGAACATCAGGGAGTTCACGGTTCACGTATTGCTGAAGTCTGGCTTGGAGAATTTTGAGCATTACTTTACTAGCATGTGAGATGAGTGCAATTGTGCGGTAGTTTGAGCATTCTTTGGCATTGCCTTTCTTTGGAATTGGAATGAAAACTGACCTTTTCCAGTCCTGTGGCCACTGCTGAGTTTTCCAGATTTGCTGGCAAAGTGTACAATAGTATAATATCTAAAAAGAAGGTACATGCCTTAATTTAAAACAAAGCTGTTAGGAAGTTGGCGCTGATGGACTCGCTCATTGCAGGGCAGCCCCAGACCTTCAATCTGCAAAACACATGCAAACAAAAGCAACGCGACATCTACAAAGCACAGTGAGGCAGAACACAAAACGAGGGTGTGTGTCTGTGCAGTGTGCACGTCTGGAGGTGTGCGTCCCAACAGGAGGAGGATGCCCGCAGCTGTGCTCACCCCTGGAACTGTGTCTCAGGCAGGCTTTCATATCAGCAGATAGAGACCTACTGCGTCTGTGCTGTGTTATTGACTTCTCATTGAAAAGAGCACGAATGAAAGTAGGTAGCGAGGGGAAGTATCACAAAGTGAACGCACTCTGCATTCAGCCCCCAGGAGGAGAGTTGACTTTTTGTTTTGTTCTTTTCCAAACTTCATACCGTTTGTCTTTTTCTTGTCTCATTACACTGGCGAGGACATACATAGCGCGAGGAAGGCACCAGCCTCCCTGTCTCTCTTCTGATTCGGCGGTGAAGCTTTGGCTGTTCCACCATTAAATATTTGCTGAAACTTTTTTGGTAGATACTTTTTGTCATAATAACAAAGTTCCCTTCTGTTCCTAGTTTGCTAAGGTTATCATGAGCAGGTTTTGAACTGTGGAAAAACATTTGTTGTTTCCACATCTGCTTAGGTGATTAGATTATTTTTTCCTTTTTCTGTTAATGTAGCATATTACGTTAACTTGGTTTTGAATGTTAACCTTGCATTCCTGGATTTGTCAAGAAATCCCTCAATTTCGTCTCCTAAGTGGCAGTTTTAACTACGTTCTCAGAAATGTATGAGAATGTGTGTTTCCTAACCTCTCATCTAACACCTGATGTCTTAAGACTTTTTAAAAATATGCCCAGGGGCTTCCCTGGCAGTCCGGGGACTGACTCTCTCCACTCAGTGCAGGGGCCTGGGCTCACGCCCTGGTCAGGAGCTAGATCCCACACGCAGCGACTAAAAAGGGCCCACGTGCCGCAGCTAAGACCCAGTACAGCCGAAGAAATAAATGACATTTAAAAAGAGTAAAGACAGGCATAATAGGTGAAGGGGTGTGAAAGTGTCTCATTGTTAATTTGAATTCTCCAGACATAGTGAGGTTGAGCATCTTTTCACACACTTACCAGCCATCTGTGTTTCCTGCTCTGTGAGTTTCACATTCATATTCCCTGATGTATTTCTTTCCAATAGTTTTCCTTGGCTATTGAGGTGTGATCCTTCGTATATGGTGCAAATTTCTTATTTCAGTCTAACAAATTTTTTATTTGATTTCCATCATTTATATAAATTTGAAAATTTAGCATCACATTTATCAACCTCTCTTTTCTTTCTGTGCTTTAAGAATGTTCTGCTCCCTCACCCAAGTGCATAAAGATACTTTTCCTGTTTTCTTCTAATATCTATGTGGCTTTGTAGCTCACTTTTAAAAATCCACATGGAAATTGTTTTTAGAAATGCCATGAGGTGTCTTACTCATTTTATAGTCACTCAATATCAATATCTTTCATTGACTAGTCTTGACTTCAAATGATTCGAGATCCATATCAAAATTCAAAGGAACTTGGTTTATTATGCCAGAGCCCTGGGTTGGGAAGATCCCCTGGAGAAGAGAAAGGCTACCCACTCCAGTATTCTGGCCTGGAGAATCCCATGGACTATAATCCCTGGGGTCGCAAAGAGTCAGACCCGACTAAGCGACTTTCACTCTCTCAAGGTGTTTTTCAGTTATGTAGGTGGGATTATGTGTGTGTTAGTGCCTTTTAAAGACATTTTTATTTAAGAATAAGGTTTTACACCGGTTAGAATATGGAGGAAGAAATGCTTTGAGCACTGAGGAGAATCCCAAACACGAAGTCTGACAAACATTTTGCTGGGATTGCAGGAAAAAGAATCTTAATTTCTGATTTAGTTGAGATTCTTTGAGTAACTTGTGATAAAACTCTAGTTCAAAGCTAGTTGAAGCAAATTAAGTACTTCCTTGACTCACGTGACTGGAAATCCCAGGGCATCTTACTTTTGAGTATGGCTTGACCCAGGCTTCTGCAAGAGCCAGGTGGACAAAAGGACCTCACACTCCCATTCTTGCTTAGCACCCCAAAGCAAGGAAGCAGGCATTTTTGGTGCCTTAAGCAGAAGGCTCCTGGGACAAGTCCTGTTTAAATCAGTTGGGCCTGGGTCTCAAGTCCACTCCTGATATGTCAGCTGCCCGAGGACAGGAGCACTGGCCAGGCCTAGGTCACAATGCATGGTGGGCAGTTTGGCAAGGCCCACCTGAGCCATGCAGGGTGGAGTGCAGCTGGAGACAGGGATCTGTCCCCAGAAGCAGGAGGATGGGGAGCCGGGCACACGACCCGCAGTGTCTGGAGGAGAGGGTCTCTCCTCTCAGCACGCACAGTGTCGGCTCTCTGCCATCCTGTCGTGTCTCACGTTGCTGTCTTGGCTCTGTACAGTTGAAAGTACTGACTGACTGTGTGGTGTTTTCAAGCCTTTCACGAGATAGGCGGATACCAGGAGCTAGAGAGCAGGTACCCGGAGGCCAGGCCAGCCCTCACCTGGGAAGGGAACTGGACTGCCCCGACGGAGTGCTTCACGCCCCGCGCGGACGCCTTCCATATCTTCCGCGACCCCGTCACTGGAGACATCCCCTGGCCTGGGATCGTCTTTGGCCTCTCCACCATTTCCTTGTTCTACTGGTGCAACGACCAGGTAATGAGACAGGCAGCGCTGCTGGGTCTGCGCCAGGGGTTGGGGTCTCGAGGTCTCTGCAGCCACAGGCAGGCTTCCCTCCCAGCCCTGTGCAGGGCCCAGACGCTGCAGCACCACGTGCTGTCTAAAAGAGGTTGCTAAAGTTTGGAGAAAAAGTTTAATGTGGCTTTAAAAAAAAAGAAGGTGGTGGCAGAGGACTTCCTGGTGGTCTGTTGGTTGAGACTCTGCCTGCCAATGCAGGAGACATGGGTTCCATCCTTGGTTGGGGAACTGAGATCCCACATGCTGTGGGGTATGGCCAAAAAACTTTTAAAAAACGTGTTAAAATGTAGCATGTTTAAAAAATAATAATAAATTTAAAAAAGGGGTCTTTCCCCCAGTCCCATCTGTAGCACAGCACCTGTTTTCATTTCTTCTTCTTCCCTCTCATTATCTGCAAAGCACAATTTTTTGCTCATGAAAAATGTCAGTTCCCGCAAACCAAGTCTAAAAATTAAATGCTGCTAATCAGTATTTCAGTTGGATTTTTTTTCAGGCCTTAGAGCTTATTCTAAAGGTGACACGGTTCTATCCGTGGTTGATCACTAAATTGTGAAATATTCGACCAGTGAAAAGGCAATAAAGAAAAGGCGGTACAGCTGCACCCCACGACACGAGGGCGCCTTCAGAGCACGATGCCAGCGAGAGCAGCCAAACCCGGAAGGCCAGGGCTGTGCGACGCACGCAGAGCGGAGCGCCGGCCGTGCCGGGCTGTGTCGTCAGTCCACACAATGAAGCAGCGAAAGATTGCGAAGAAAAGCCCGGAGGAAGTGAGACGGTCACTAACGCAGTCGTTTCTGAAGCGAGCGGAAGAGTTGGTAAAAAAAGCACGCGCA
>SJXQ01013027.1:1048718-1082780 GCA_006408695.1 Aepyceros melampus
ACACCGACTGGGTCACCAGAAGGCTTGCTGGGGTCACGGGACTGGCTGCGGGTTAAGAAGTGAACCGGCAGAAGCCCCGCCCCCCCGACCACCGCCCGAGCTCCCCGTGAGCCAGGGGCCCACGCTGGTGCGACTTTCTCTTTGCAGATAAGGTGGCGTGTGTTGTGCCTTCAGAGTGTAAGAAGTACTGTGGCATCCAGGCCAGCTGCAGCCCCATCGCCTACCCTCTGCTGGTGGTGAAGCTGCTGCCTAATGGTAAGCAGTGGGGCTGCGCCCGGGGCGGGAGTGGACGGTCAGGAGTGAGGGCCCCAGGGGAGGCGGAGGCTGCGGCAGAGGCCCTCCGAGGCGCTGGAGCCTCGGGGCCTTTTCTTGCTTCCTCACTTGGACTCTGGGGGCTCAGCGGCATTTGCATCGAGTAGGGGGTGGCCCTCTGAGTGGGGGCCCTCCCCACCAAGCCTGTACCCTCCCCACCTCACCACCGCAGATGGTTCATGGAGACACAGAGGGGAGCAAGGCAGCATTCCGCTCGCAGGGAGCTCGGGCCAGTGGAACGGCAGAGGGGTGGCTTTCCTCTCATCTGCTTCCCCACCTCCAGAGGAGCCGAGCCAAGAGTACAGGCTTCTTAAATTCCACATTAGCTTTGTATACCAGCGGGCCAACAGTATGGAGACATCGATTCCCCTAAAATACACTGTAGACGGCTCCCCTGAAGGAAGGGCAGCTGCCCCACAGCTCAGGAAGGAGGCTACCTGTCTTCGCCAGCCGAGCCTTTGTCAGTGCGCCGGGGCTGCGGCCGGGGCCGTGGAGCACTGGGAGGGCTGCCTGGCCTGGCCCGCGTCCCCCGTGAACCGGGGCGGGGGGTGCTGTTGCCTGGGCCTTGTTACGCCCCAGGCTCTCCTGTTGCACGAGGGACTTGCTCACTAACGCCCCTGCCCCTGAGCAGCCTTTCAGGTCAAAAGTTGAGCCTGTCATGTTTATAGCTAGCCTTTGTTGAGTACTTGCCCAGTGTTGGGCGTTGTCTTACCTTAACAGCAGCCCTGTGTGGGAGGTGTGGGAGGTACTTTTAAACCCACCTTGCAGATGGGAACGGTGAGGCTCAGGAGTGGTGTCACTTGCTTAATGTTCTGGTTCTCTGGGTCTTTCTGTTAAAAGGGGACAGCAGTGGTTTCCTTTCCACAGGGCTGCAGGGGGGCCCTCAGGCTGACGTCCAAAGTGACCCAGCAGGAGACTGCGAGGCTTGTCACAGAGCAAGGACAGCTCCATGCGCTGGCCCGGCTTGGCTGGACTGCCGCTCTGAGCAAATTCAGCACGTGGGAATGCTGCTCGGCAGGCCCCAGGCACTCCTGGGGCGGCCGGGCGGGTGCTGGAGGCCCAGGCAGCGCTCTTCTCTCGCAGGCGTCCGCGGCTTGGTGGTGTCTGCCCTCTGGGCCTCTCTCATGTCCTCCCTGACTGCTGTCTTCAGCAGCGCCAGTGCCGTGTTCACCATGGACATCTACCCCCATATCCGGCCGACGGCCACGAAAAAGGAGCTCATGATAACAGGAAGGTGAGGTGTTCCTCTAATCTCACGAGTTTCTGCTGTCAGTGAAACGATGCCCCCAATAAGTCATTACGTGATACATTTAGGCTCTCAGAACTGACTCAATAGAAAAGACCCTGATGCTGGGGAAGATCGACGGTGGGAGGAGAAGGGGACAACAGAGGATGAGATGGCTGGATGGCATCACCGACCCAATGGACATGAGTTTGAGCAAACTCCGGGAGTTGGTGATGGACAGGGAGGCCTGGCATGCTGGGGTTCATGGGGTTGCAAAGAGTTGGACACGCCTGCGCGCCTGAGCTGTGTATAGAGTTGGCATTTTTACATGTGGTATGGTTTGTTTGAGTCGGACACGCCTGCGCACCTGAGCTGTGTATAGAGTTGGCATTTTTACATGTGGTATGGTTTGTTTGAGTCGGACACGCCTGCGTGCCTGAGCTGTGTATAGAGTTGGCATTTTTACATGTGGTATGGTTTGTTTGTTTTTTGTTGCAGTTTTGCAATGAAGATGTATTGCTTTTATAATCACAAAGGAAATTGTTGCCACTTGGGAGAAAATTAAGTGGTCAGCACAGTGATAATGAGCATAGTTTATTAACACCTCCAAAAGTAGTCCTTATGAATGAGTGTGTGTTCATTATTCCAGTGTCTCTTTCAGTCCTCAGGACAGCCTTTTAAAGGTAAATTTTAATTCTTGTTCTTACTATACAAATGGGGGGTATCTGCGTGCCTGAGCTGTGTATAGAGTTGGCATTTTTACATGTGGTATGGTTTGTTTGTTTTTTGTTGCAGTTTTGCAATGAAGATGTATTGCTTTTATAATCACAAAGGAAATTGTTGCCACTTGGGAGAAAATTAAGTGGTCAGCACAGTGATAATGAGCATAGTTTATTAACACCTCCAAAAGTAGTCCTTATGAATGAGTGTGTGTTCATTATTCCAGTGTCTCTTTCAGTCCTCAGGACAGCCTTTTAAAGGTAAATTTTAATTCTTGTTCTTACTATACAAATGGGGGGTAGTGGCTCAGAAAAGGGAGCTGGTCTGCCTGACCACATGGTAAGCAGAACTCACCCCTCTCACGGCTACACCATCAGCCAGGAGGCCACAAATGCCGGGCATAAGACGGGTACGAGCGTGTAGATGGGGGCCTTGTCACCCTTCCATGGGGTGACCCACCTCGAGCCCCATACGCTGAACTCGGCCTGCGTTGAACCTCAAATGCTCTCTTTGTTCCGCGCTTCTTGCTCTCTGTCTTACCTGTGTGTCCCCTGCAAATTGAGTTTGCTGTGACCTTTTGTTAGCATTTCACTCTTTAAAAAGTACTTTTGTGAGAAACTTTAAGAAACAGATACAAGTTTTATGTAAATTGTTACAGAACATGGGGAGAAAGAGAAGACGTATTCATTTTATAAAGCTCAAGATATTGATGCCAAAACCTAACAAGTACAGCACAGAAGAAATTAAAACTAAAGCCTCATCTCACTGTTAAATAAACAGTGCAAAAATAGTAAATAAAATAGTGGACACAAATCCAACAAAATACTAAAAAGAATGTTAAAAGAATAACATTTCATTGCCAGCTGTGATTATTTTCCAGATGTGCGAGTGGTTCACTATTAGAAAATGTGGTAATATACCTTACCAGATTAATAGATCAAAAGAGGAAATCATATATATCCAGATGATGAAAAAGTATTTCATAAAATAGGTACCTTTCAACCCAGTAAAATATATCTGTAGCACCCTAAAAATCAAGTCGTGTCTAATGGAGCTAGAAAGAAAGAAGGAAAGAGTGTCCCTCTTTAGCACTGTATTTATACTACCATACGTGTAAAATCAAATATATCATATATACAAAACTAGACCTGCAGGTGAAGCTAGCAGACAGAGGCTTTGAAGTAACCGTGATTGATATGTGCAAGAAAATAGACGGAAAGATGCATGAAATAGTGGAAAGAATTTGGAATTTTTCCAAAGAATTGGAATTTGTAAAAATGAGAAGGTCTAGAATTGAAAAGCAAGTATCTGAAATTAAGAACTCAATGGCGGGGACTTCCCTGCTCGTCCAGTGGTTAAGACTCCCGCTCGCAATTCAGGGGAGGCAGGTTTGATCCCTGGTCTGGGGACTAAGATCCCGCATGCCTCAGGGCAACTAAGCCGACGTGCTGTGCTGTGAGAGGTCCTACATTACGCAGAGACCCTGCAGCTGAGACCTGAGGCAGCAAACAAATGCGTTAAAAAAAAAACAAAACTCGATGGGTAAACAAGTGATTGGCTGAAGCAGGAGACACAGTAAGTGGCTTCAAAATGTATCAATCGACAATATCCAAGATAGAGCATGCAGGAAAAAAAGAAGACACACGTGGAGCACAGATGAATATAATATGTTATGACATTGGAATTATATATGTCTAATGTGACCAAAGGCAGAGGAACCAGAGATCCAATTGCCAACATCCGATGGATCATGGAAAAAGCAAGAGAGTTCCAGAAAAACATCGATTTCTGCTTTATTGACTATGCCAAAGCCTTTGACTGTGTGGATCACAAGAAACTGTGGAAAATTCTGAGAGAGAGATGGGAATACCAGACCACCTAACCTGCCTCTTGAGAAATCTGTATGCAGGTCAGGAAGCAACAGTTAGAACTGGACATGGAACAACAGACTGGTTCCAAATAGGAAAAGGGTATGTCAAGGCTGTATATTGTCACCCTGCTTATTTAACTTCTGTGCAGAGTACATCATGAGAAATGCTGGACTGGAAGAAACACAAGCTGGAATCAAGATTGCCGGGAGAAATATCAATAACCTCAGATATGCAGATGACACCACCCTTATGGCAGAAAGTGAAGAGGAGCTAAAAAGCCTCTTGTTGAAAGTGAAAGAGGAGAGTGAAAAAGTTGGCTTAAAGCTCAACATTCAGAAAACGAAGATCATGGCATCTGGCCCCATCACTTCATGGGAAATAGATGGGGAAACAGTAGAAACAGTGTCAGACTTTANTATGAGATGAAAACCTCACGGGTTGGCCTTGACTGTAAATTGGAAATGGCGGAAGAAAGGGCCAACATCCTCAAGGGGGACCGATGAAAATGGAAACTAAAGAACACAGAGAAAGAAAATTTAAAAATAAGCAGAGCCTCAGTGAGCTGTGGGACAGCATCAAAAGGCTAGTATGTGTGTCAGCAGAAGACGGATGCAGCAGACAGACATGCAGGGAGAGAATGGCCAACATTTCCCAGATCTGGTGAAAAACATTAATTTACAGATGAAGAATCTCAGTAAAATCCAACCAGCACACCCATAACAAAACGGTTGAAAATCAAAAATGAAGAGAAAATTGTAAAAGCGCAGAAAAGAAGATGCATTACAAAGAAGAGTGGTAATATGAATTATAGATGACTCCTGATCAGAGAGAGAGGAGCTCGGCAGCTTCAACAGCAGTGACAGCACAATTAAAGATGGACAAAGGGCCTGATGAACACTTTTCCAAAGAAGACATTCAAATGGCCAAGAGGTACACGGAAAGGTGCTCAACAGCACTAATCAGGGAAAGGCAAAAAACTACAATGAGACACCATCTCATACCCGTTAGAATGGCTGCCATCAAAAAGACGAGAGATGACAAGTGCTGGTAAGGAGGTGAAGGGGGAGCGCTGTGGACTGGTGCTGGGAGTGTAAATCAGTGCAGCCGCTATGGAAACCAGGACGGAGGTTCCTCAAGAAACTGAAAACAGAACCACAGTTCAGGTCAGTTCAGTCAGTCGCTCAGGCGTGTCTGACTCTGTGCGGCCCCACGGATGGCAGCACACCAGGCCTCCAACAGCACTAATCAGGGAAAGGCAAAAAACTACAATGAGACACCATCTCATACCCGTTAGAATGGCTGCCATCAAAAAGACGAGAGATGACAAGTGCTGGTAAGGAGGTGAAGGGGGAGCGCTGTGGACTGGTGCTGGGAGTGTAAATCAGTGCAGCCGCTATGGAAACCAGGACGGAGGTTCCTCAAGAAACTGAAAACAGAACCACAGTTCAGGTCAGTTCAGTCAGTCGCTCAGGCGTGTCTGACTCTGTGCGGCCCCACGGATGGCAGCACACCAGGCCTCCCTGTCCATCACCAGCTCCTAGAGCTTGCTCACACTCATGTCCGTCAGGTCGGTGATGCCATCCGTCTCATCCTCAGTTGTCCCCTTCTCCTCCTGCCTTCACTCTTTCCCAGCATCAGGGTCTTTTCCAAGGAGTCAGTTCTTCACATCAGGTGGCCAAAGTATTGGAGTTTCAGCTTCAGCATCAGTCCTTCCAATGAATATTCAGAACTGATTTCCTTTAGGACTGACCAGTTTGATCTCCTTGCAATCCAAGGGATTCTCAAGAGTCTTCTCCAACACCACAGTTCAGAAGCATCCATTCTTCAGCACTCAGCTTTCTTTATAGTCCAACTCTCACATCCATACCCAACTACTGGAAAAACCATAGCCTTGACTAGACGCACCTTTGTCAGCAAACTAATGTCTCTTTTTAATATGCTGTCTAGGTTGGTCATAGCTTTTCTTCAAGGAGCAAGTGTCTTTTAATTTCATGGCTGAAGTCACCATCTGCAGTCATTTTGAGCCCGTAAAAATAAACTCTCTCACTGTTTCCACTGTTTCTCATCTATTTGCCATGAAGTGATGGGACTGGATGCCATGATCTTAGTTTTCTGAATGTTGAGTTTTAAGCTAACTTTTTCACTCTCCTCTTTCACCTTCAACAAGAGGCTCTTCTTCACTTAGGGTGGTGTCATCTGCATATCTGAGGTTATTGATATTTCTCCCAGCAATCTTGATTCCAGCTTGTGCTTCTTCCAGCCCAGCATTTCTCATGATGTACTCTGCATATAAATTAAATAAGCAGGGTGACAATATACAGGCTTGATGTACTCCTTTTCCTATTTGGAACCAGTCTGTTGTTCCATGTCCAGTTCTAACTGTTGCTTCCTGACCTGCATACAGATTTCTCAAGAGGCAGGTCAGGTGGTCTGGTATTCCCATGTCTCTCAGAATTTTCCACAGTTTATTGTGATCCACACAGTCAAAGGCTTTGGCGTAGCCAATAAAGCAGCAGTAGAAATTTTTCTGGAACTCTGTTCCTTTTTCAATGATCCAGCGGATGTTGGCAATTTGATCTCTGGTTCCTCTACCTTGTCTAAATCACACTTGAACATCTGGAAGTTCATGGTTCATGTATTGCTGAAGCCTGGCTTGGAGAATTTTGAGCATTACTTTACTAGCATGTGAGATGAGTGCAACTGTGTGGTAGTTTGAGCATTCTTTGGCATTGCCGCTCTTTGGGATTGGAATGAAAACTGACCTTTTCCAGTCATGTAGCCATTGCTGAATTTTCCCAAAATTTGCTGGCACATTGAGTGCAGCACTTTAATAGCATCATCTTTTAGGATTTGAAATAGCTCAACTCGAATTTCATCACCTCCACTAGCTTTGTTCATAGTGATGCTTCCCAAGGCCCACGTGACTTCACACTCCAGGACGTCTGGCTCTGGGCGAGTGATCAGACAATTGTAGTTATCTGGGTCGTGAGATCTTTTTTTGTATAGTGCCTCTGAGTATTCTTGTCACCTCTTCTTAATATCTTTTGCTTCTGTTAAGTCCATACCATTTCTGTCCTTTACTGTGCCCATCTTTGCATGAAATACCACATGACCTGGCAATTCCGCTTCTGGGTATTTATCGAAAGGAAACACGGATCGCTATCTTGAAGGGATCGCTGTACACTTTGTACTGTTTTTAATAGCCAAGACAGAGAAAAGCCTAAATGTTCGTTAACAGATGAATGAATAGACACATGTGGCACATGTACACAGCCTGTTTCTTTCTTTTCTCCGCCCCCTCCCCACCTCAAGGCCTGTGAGACCTCAGTTCCCTGGCCAGGGACTCAGCGTGGCCCCTGCAGTGGAAGCGGAGTCTTAAGTGCTGGACCACCAGGGAAATCACTCTATTATTTATTTTCTGTTCAACCTACCTTCCACTTAATTTTTATTCTGCTGACTTCTTTTGGGCTAATCAAATATTTTATTGGCTTGTTCATGTTTTACTGACTTGTTACGCATCCTTGAACTGTCCTCACATCGTTCAGTCTGGAGGCCACACACGCGCCCTTGCCACGCCTCGGTGTGGTGCCAGAGAACCGGAGACTGTTTCTGTTGCATGCAGCCACTTCTCGCTCCCGCTGGGATTCCTGGCGCGTGCTCTGCTCCCCAGGCTTGCTGTTCCTGCAGGCGTTTTTCCTTACTGACATCAGCACCGCTCTCTTCCATGTCCCATATACTCACACTTTATGGCACTCTCCACCCTTCTCTGAAGGTCAATTCTTCCACCCACGTTATTTTTCCTGCAGCCTAACCCCTTTGGTATTTCTTATCATGAAATTCCAATGGAATACATTCTCTCAACTTGCATTTATCAGAAAACATGTTTGTTTTACCTTCGCTCCGGAGGCTGCTCTGATGGGTGTTGAGTTTCCGGTGGGCAGTTTCACCTTCGCTCAGGAGGCTGCTCTGACGGGTGTTGAGTTTCCGGTGGGCCGTGTGCTCCCAGCGCTCAGGCTGTCCTTCCACTGCCTCCTGGCTTCTGCGGTTTCCGCCTCCTTGTCGCGCGTTTGCAGATGACGCTTCAGCTCCTCGGGCTGCTCCGCAGGTCTGTCTCCACCTCCAGAAGCTCCGCCACCGCACGGCCTGGGTATGGTCTCCTTTGGATTTATCCTGCCTGAGATTTGTGGAATTTCCTGCATCTCTGCATAGCTGTCCAGATATTTGGAACATTCTTGGTTGTTATCTTTTCAAAATTGCCTCTACAGTTCAGTTCAGTCGCTCAGTCGTGTCCGACTCTTTGCGACCCCATGAATCGCAGCACGCCAGGCCTCCCTGTCCATCACCAACTCCTGGGGTTCACTCAGACTCACGTCCATCAAGTCCGTGATGCCATCCAGCCATCTCATCCTCTGTCGTCCCCTTCTCCTCCTGCCCCCAATCCCTCCCAGCATCAGAGTCTTTTCCAATGAGTCAACTCTTCGCATGAGGTGGCCAAAGTACTGGAGCTCCAGCTTTAGCATCATTCCTTCCTAAGAAATCCCAGAGCTGATCTCCTTCAGAATGGACTGGTTGGATCTCCTTGCAGTCCAAGGGACTCTCAAGAGTCTTCTCCAACACCACAGTTCAAAAGCATCAATTCTTCGGCGCTCAGCCTTCTTCACAGTCCAACTCTCACATCCATACATGACCACAGGAAAAACCATAGCCTTGACTAGACGGACCTTAGTTGGCAAAATAATGTCTCTGCTTTTGAATATACTATCTAGGTTGGTCATAACTTTTCTTCCAAGTAGTAAGCGCCTTTTAATTTCATGGCTGCAGTCACCATCTGCAGTGATTTTGGAGCCCAAAACAACAAAGTCTGACACTGTTTCTACTGTTTCCCCATCTATTTCCCATGAAGTGATGGGGCCAGATGCCATGATCTTCGTTTTCTGAATGTTGAGCTTTAAGCCAACTTTTCCACTCTCCTCTTTCACTTTCAACAAGAGGCTTTTTAGCTCCTCCTCACTTTCTGCCATAAGGGTGGTGTCATCTGCATATCTGAGATTATTGATATTTCTCCCAGCAATCTTGATTCCAGCTTGTGTTTCTTCCAGTCCAGCATTTCTCATGATGTACTCTGCATATAAGTTAAATAAGCAGGGTGACAATATACAGCCTTGACGTACTCCTTTTCCTATTTGGAACCAGTCTGTTGTTCCATGTCCAGTTCTAACTGTTGCTTCCTGACCTGCATACAGATTTCTCAAGAGGCAGGTCAGGTGGTCTGGTATTCCCATCTCTTTCAGAATTTTCCACAGTTTACTGTGATCCACACAGTCAAAGGCTTTGGCATAGTCAATAAAGCAGAAATAGATGTTTTTCTGNGTCTTTTAATTTCATGGCTGCAGTCACCATCTGCAGTGATTTTGGAGCCCAAAAAATAAAGTCTGACACAGTTTCTGCTGTTTCCCCATCTATTTCCCATGAAGTGATGGGGCCAGATGCCATGATCTTCATTTTCTGAATGTTGAGCTTTAAGCCAACTTTTTCACTCTCCTCTTTCACTTTCAACAAGAGGCTTTTTAGCTCCTCTTCACTTTCTGCCATAAGGGTGGTGTCATCTGCATATCTGAGCTTATTGATATTTCTCCCAGCAATCTTGATTCCAGCTTGCGTTTCTTCCAGTCCAGCGTTTCTCATGATGTACTCTGCATAGAAGTTAAATAAGCAGGGTGACAATATACAGCCTTGATGTACTCCTTTTCCGATTTGGAACCAGTCTGTTGTTCCATGTCCAGTTCTAACTGTTGCTTCCTGACCTGCATACAGGTTTCTCAAGAGGCAGGTCAGGTGGTCTGGTATTCCCATCTCTTTCAGAATTTTCCACAGTTTATTTTGAAGCAGGTAAAGAATCAGCCCTCAATGTGGGAGACCTGGGTTCGATTCCTGGGTTGGGAAGAGCCCCTGGAGAAGGGAACGGCTACACACTCCAGTATTCTGGCCTGGAGAATCCCATGGAGTATACCGTCCATGGGGTCTGTCAAGTACAGCCAACCACAAGACTCAGAGTGGCTGGTGGCTTAGCTACTTCTCATGTGCCTTTAAAACAGTGCTCTGAAAGGGATGTCATGCTCCTGCTCAAAAAAGTGATTAGAGGGGACAGTCAACAAGCGATTGTCCCTTTGTTTCACATTGGTTGTTACCACTAATATTGGGAAGTCTGAGATGGTGATTGCAGCCATGAAATAAAAAGACGCTTACTCCTTGGAAGAAAAGCTATGACCAACCTAGATAGCATATTCAAAAGCAGAGACATTGCTTTGCTGACTAAGGTCCATCTAGTCAAGGCTATGGTTTTTCCTGTGGTCATGTATGGATGTGAGAGTTGGACTGTGAAGAAAGCTGAGCACCGAAGAATTAATGCTTTTGAACGGTGGTGTTGGAGAAGACTCTTGAGAGTCCCTTGGACTGCAAGGAGATCCAACCAGTCCATTCTGAAGGAGATCAACCCTGAGATTTCTTTGGAAGGAATGATGCTAAAGCTTAAACTCCAGTACTTTGGCCACCTCATGTGAAGAGTTGACTCATTGGAAAAGACCCTGATGCTGGGAGGGATTGGGGGCAGGAGGAGAAGGGGACGACCGAGGATGAGATGGCTGGAATGCATCACTGACTCGATGGACCTGAGTTTGAATGAACTCCGGGAGTTGGTGATGGACAGGGAGGCCTGGCGTGCTGCGATTCATGGGGTTGCAAAGAGTCGGACACGACTGAGCGACTGAACTGAACTGAACTGAACTGAGTGGCTACAAAAATGTCATCTTTCCTAAAGAGCAAATACTGCATGATTAATTTTTGTTTTAATTGATGAGCAGAGGAATGAAACTCCACCAGCTGCATCTGCTGCTGCTGAGTCACTTCAGTCATGTGTGACTCTGTGAGACCCCGTAGCTGGCAGCCCACCAGGCTCCTCTGTCCCTGGGATTCTCCAGGCAAGAACACTGGAATGGATTTCCATTTCCTTCTCCACACCACCGTCTACTCATCTTGAATTAACGTGTTCATTTGGTTACAGAACCCTAAGTTTTCTCATTAAAAATAAAGCTGAACAAATCAGCTAACACATATGATTTAATTCCTTAATTGGAACAAAACTAAAACATTTAAGAATTCTCCAAACCAAGTCAGTTTTCCTAGAATATCATTTCCTTCATAAAATAGGATAAGATTTTGTGATAGGCCATGCAGATGATATTAGATTATATGCTCACTCCACTCCTGTTCATTTACGTATGTGTGAAACCATCTCAGAATCAATACAGGGAGCAGAACACAGACAGCAGACCTGCTTTGTTGACTGTTTCTGTCCAGCCAGCTGTTCTATTTTCAGAGGCATCTTGTTTTTTTCTTCAAGAAGTTTTGCTACTAAATTGTATCACAGCTGATGAAACAGAAGCAATAATAGCGATGAAAAACCCTGGTAACGCGAGGAAAGGAGGTAACACCCACAAATCCGGGGATGGGCTCTGTGGGCTAAATAAAAACTTTTTCGCAGAACAGCTTGTCCAAAATGAGAGCACATGTTCCACTGTAACAAGACAGCATGTCATGGTACTGTACTGAAGAGGCAGTTTCGCCAATTTGGAGGCCAATCTTTTTTTAATCTGGAGAAACTCATCTCTAAAGAAGGGCTGTCCTAGAACAGTCTGTCTGCTTCTGCTCAGTTTTTTCCCCTAAAGAACATTTTGAAGGAAAAAGCATACAGAAAATAAAGTAGAATCTAAATATACTAAACACACAGCCATCTGATAATAACAAAAGATGTCATAAAATAACTCTGTCATTACCCGAACAGTTTAGAGGAATAAGATAGATTTATGACATAAGTATCAATTTCAAAGACAGAATGCCTCTTAATGAGCATGCTCAGAAGAGCCTATAATTAAGCATGATAATTCCATCCATGTATTTTTCATTGCATACCTACCATGGCCCAGCATTTTGCTTAATTATATGCTTTTAACTCTACAAGGCAGTTTCTTATTATTTTACGATAGGTTTCCTACAATCATATACTTAGTTTTTATCATGCATATATGTGCATTCACAGTTTATACAGCTATGACCTGCTTTATAGAATAGATGTGCTCCTGAAAAGGTTAGTTTATATTTGTATTTGGTAAATTAACAGATAGTTTAGCTTTAATGAAAGGAATGAAGCATGTTATTTAAGCAAAGCCTATGAGAAGGTGGGGCCAAGATGGAAAAGTAGGAAGTTTGTAAGGTCACTTCCTTACATGGGCACAAAAAAAATTATAAATATTTAAAGAGAAACTTTGATGAGAAAAACCAGAAGATAGCAGAAAAAGATATTCTACAACTAAAACTATAAAGAAGGAACCATCCTGAGATGGGTAGGAAGGCTGGAAATGGTATATCAGTTCAGTTCAGTCGCTCAGTCATGTCCGACTCTTTGCGACTCCATGAGTCGCAGCACGCCAGGCCTCCCTGTCCATCACCAACTCCCGGAGTTCACTCAGACTCACATCCATTGAGTCCGTGATGCCATCCAGCCATCTCATCCTTGGCCGTCCCCTTCTCCTCCTGCCCCCAATCCCTCCCAGCATCAGGGTCTTTTCCAATGAGTCAACTCTTCGCATGAGGTGGCCAAAGTACTGGAGCTTCAGCTTTAGCATCATTCCTTCCAAAGAAATCTCAGGGCTGATCTCCTTCAGAATGGACTGGTTGGATCTCCTTGCAGTCTCCTCGGCCGTCCCCTTCTCCTCCTGCCCCCAATCCCTCCCAGCATCAGGGTCTTTTCCAATGAGTCAACTCTTCGCATGAGGTGGCCAAAGTACTGGAGCTTCAGCTTTAGCATCATTCCTTCCAAAGAAATCTCAGGGCTGATCTCCTTCAGAATGGACTGGTTGGATCTCCTTGCAGTCCAAGGGACTCTCAAGAGTCTTCTCCAACACCACGGTTCAAAAGCATCAAGTCTTTGGTGCTCAGCCTTCTTCACAGTCCAACTCTCACATCCATACACGACCACAGGAAAAACCACAGCCTTAGTCAAGCTCTATACCCACAGGTCGGGGGTCATGACAACTTGAGCAGTTCTACTCAAGAAGGGACAGGGCAGAGCCCCACTCCAGGCTCCCCAGTCCAGGGTCCTGCAGTGGGATGATAAGCACCCAAAGCATTTGGCTTTGAAAACCAGCAGAGCTTACTTTCAGGAGAGCCAGCAGGCTATGGGAAATAGAGACTCCACTCTTAAAGGACACACAAAATCTCACACTCTGCAGGACCCAGGGCAGAAGCAGGAAATTGAGAGGAGCCTAGATCAGACCCATCATTTGATTTTGGAGGTCTCCCAGAGAGTCAATGGCAACCCACTCTAGTATTCTTGCCTGGAGAATCCCAGGGACAGAGGAGCCTGGTGGGTTGCCATCTGTGGGGTTGTACAGAGTTGGACACGACTGATGTGACTTAGCAGCAGCAGCAGAGAGGCAAGGGCTAACCAGAGCTCATCCTGGAGACATAGGCACAGGCAGCAGCCATTCTGGGGAACTTGCCCTGCCACAGGGACACCGGTACAGGCAGGCGCTAGCTTGGAGTCCTGCCTCCAGCTCATTAATTTTGGGGCCCAGCCCAGCGGCCAGCCTCTCAGCACCAGTACTGGACACCTCAGGCAGAGCAACTGGCCTGGTGGGGACACAGTTCCACCCGCCAGCAGATTGACGTCTCAAGGAATCCTGAGTTCACAGCTGCTCCGGGACCTGGTCATACCCACCAGGAGCTAGCAGCTTCCACTCAAAGCAGTTAGGCAGACTGAAGGCCAGCCATGCCTAGCAGACTACCTACAGTGCCGCCTTCCAGAAGAGAAGGACTCACACAGCCCACCCAGGGGCACCCCAAGAGCATATATTGCTGGTGGCCAGAGGGGAAAACGCTGCTGGGATGCAGAGGACATTTCCCACCAAAGGCCATCTCTCCAAGGCCAGGAGAAGTAATCACCCTACAAAATATACAGAAATAAAAATAGCAAAGTAGGCAAAATGAGGCAAGAGAGGAATATGCCCACAGGAAAGAACAAAATAAAACACTAGAAGAATTTAGTGGAGATAAGCAACTTACCTCATGAGGAGTTCAAGGAAGTAATTGTAAAGAACTCAGGAGAATGATAGATGAACAGAGTAAGAAGTTAGAAGTCTATAAACAATTAAAAACACGTAGAGGAACCATACAGGTGAAGAATACCACAATTGGAATAAAAAACACACTAGAAGGAATTAATAGTAGATTAAATGATACAGAGGAGTGCATCAGCAAGCTGGAAGACAGAGTAATGGAAATCATTCAATCAGAACAGAAAAAAGAAAAAGATAATGAAAAGAAATGACACTTTAAAACATCTGGGACAATATTAAGCACACTAACAGTCGCATTATTATAAGGGTCACAGAAGGAGACGAGAAAGACAAGAAGGCAGAAAGCATACTTGAAGTTGTAGTAGCTGAAAATTTCCCCAAAAGGGGATGAGAACAGAAATTCAGTTCCAGGAAGACGAGAGGGTCTTAAATGAGACCAATCCAAAGAAGACCACACCAAGATACACTGCAATTGAAAACTGCAATGGCAAAATTAAGAGCAAGTTAAAAGCAGCAAATAAAAAAGCAATGTTTACACACAAGGGAACCCCTATAAGGCAGTTAGCAAGAGTTTTGGCCAAAACTGCAGGTTAGAAAGATGTGGGGTGAAATATCAAAGTGATGAAAGGGAAAAATCTACAACCAAAAATACTCTACCAAGGAACGCTTTCGTTCAGATGTAATGGAGAAATAAGAATTTCACAAACTAAAGCTAAAAGAGTTGAGCATTACTAAACCCACTTGACAGGAAATGTTAAAGGGACTTCTCTAAGCTAAAAAGAAAAGGTCACAACTAGAAGTATGAATATTATGTGAAAAAATCTTATTAGTAAAGGCAAATATAAAGACAATCAACCATGCATGAAGTTACTAGGAAGTTCAAAAAACAAAGGTACTAAAATTATCTATAACCGAAATAAACAGCAAAGGATCAGCAAAGCAAAAAGATACAGAATAAGGTCAAAAACTATAAATGTGGAGGCAGGAGTAAAAATGCAGGATTGTTAACATACTTTTAGATCTGAGATTATTATTAAAATAATCATGTGTATATACAGGTTGCTATGTATAAACCTCATGTAGGGAGTTCCTTGGTGGTTCAGGGGTCAAGAATCTGCCTTCCAATATAGGGGACATGGGTTGGATCCCTGGTTGAGGAAATAAGATCCCACGTGCACAGGGCAACTGAGCTTTGATGCCACAACTACTGAGCCCTGCAGCTCAACCTCAGAGCCTTCATGCTGCAGACACAGCGCTCGTGTGCTCCAGAGCCCAAGTGCCAGGACTGGGGAGGAGCCTGCGTGCTGCAGACACAGAGCGCGTGTGCTCCAGAGCCCGAGCGCCAGGACTGGGGAGGAGCCTGCGTGCTGCAGACACAGCACTCGTGTGCTCCAGAGCCCAAGCGCCGGAACCGGGCGGGAGCCTGTGTGCTGCAGACACAGCGCTCATGTGCTCCAGAGCCCAAGCGCCAGAACCGGGAAGGAGCCTGTGTGCTGCAGACACAGAGCTTGTGTGCCCCAGAGCCCGAGCGCCAGGACTGGGGAGGGGCCTGTGTGCTGCAGACACAGAGCTCATGTGCCCCAGAGCCCGAGCACCAGGACTGGGGAGGAGCCTGCGTGCTGCAGACACAGAGCTGTGTGCTCCAGACACAGCACTTGTGTGCTCCAGAGCCCAAGCGCCAGGACTCGGGAGGGGCCTGCATGCCACAGCAGAGGCCCGACACAGCCAAAAACAAAGAAACATTCACTAAGAAACCTGACATAAACCACAAATCAAAAGACAAACTATAACAGATATATTCACAGCAAAGAGAAAGTAATTCAAACATAATGCAAAACACAGTCATCGAATCACAAGGAAAGAGAGAAAAAGAAGAAAGGAGCAACAAAGAGCTAAAAACAACCCTAAACAATCAACAAAAGGACGTAAGAACATAAATATCAATAATTACTTTAAACATCAGTGGGCTATAGCTCCCAATCAAAAGACAGACTAACCAAGTGGAAGCAGAAACAAGACCCATGTGCCTGCTGAGTCTGCAAGAGACTCGTTTCAGATCTAAAGATGCAAAGTGAGAGTGAGAGGGTGGAAAAGGCATTCTGCACAAATGGAAATGAAGAGAAGCCCAGAGTAGCAGTATTTAAATCAGACACAGTAGACTTTAAAACACATATATATGTGTATATATGCATATATATACACACATCCAACATAGGAGCACCTAAATACATAAAGTATTTTGTATGTGAAGAGCTGACTCACTGGAAAAGACCCTGATGCTGGGAGGGATTGGGGGCAGGAGGAGAAGGGGACGACCGAGGATGAGATGGCTGGATGGCATCACAGACTCAATGGATGTGAGTCTGAGTGAACTCCGGGAGTTGGTGATGGACAGGGAGGCCTGGCGTACTGCGATTCATGGGGTCGCAAAGAGTCAGACACGACTGCGCGACTGAACTGAAATACATAAAGTAAATAATAACAGACATAAAAGGAGAAATTGAAAGCATTAATTATACACGAATATTGATGCTTTTGAACTGTGGTGTTGGGGAAGACTCTTGAGAGTCCCTTGGACTGCAAGGAGATCCAACCAGTCCATTCTGAAGGAGATCAGCCCTGGGATTTCTTTGGAAGGAATGATGCTAAAGCTGAAGCTCCAGTACTTTGGCCACCTCATGAGAAGAGTTGACTCATTGGAAAAGACTGTGATGCCGGGGGGATTGGGGGCAGGAGGAGAAGGGGACGACCGAGGATGAGATGGCTGGATGGAGTCACTGACTCGATGGACGTGAATCTGAGTGAACTCCGGGAGTTGGTGATGGACAGGGAGGCCTGGCGTGCTGCGATTCATGGGGTCGCAAAGAGTCGGACACGACTGAGCGAGTGGACTAAGTAAGTAACTAACTAATAGGAGATTTTAAAGGCTTCTGAGGTGGCTCAGTAGTAAAGAATTTGCCTGCCAATGCTGGATGCAGGAGACTTGGGTTCACTCCCTGGATTTGGAAGATCCTCTGGAGGAGGAAATGGCAACCCACTCCAGTACTCTTGCCTGGAAAATCCAGGGACAGAGGGGCCTGGTGGAATACATACAGTTCATGAGGTTGCAAAGAGTCAGACAAGCCTGAGCAACTGAGTGCACACACATGGGACTGTAACACCCAGCTTACCTCAGAGGACAGATGACCCAGAAAGAAAATCGATACGAAAACACTGCCCTTAAATGACGTATTAGACCAGGGCGATTAATATGTATGTACAAGACATCACACCCTAAAGTAGCAGAAACACCTGGACCATTCTCCAGGGTAGATTACATGCTAGGTCACAGAACATGTCTTGGTAAATTTAAGAAAACTGAAATCATATCAAGCATCTTCTCTGACCAAAATGTTATGAGATTAAAAATCAACTATAAGAAAAAAAATGCAAAAGACATAAACACATGGACACTAAACATGTTATTATGAGGTCAGTGGGTCAAAAAAGAAATTTAAACATCACTTGGAGCCAAGGGAAAATAAAGACAGAAAGATTCAAAATTCGTGGGATGCAGCAAGAGCAGTTCTGAGATGAAGATCATAGTGATGTCTGCTCACCTTAGAGAGAAGAAAACTCAGATAAACACCAGCCTTACAACTAAAGGGACTAGAAAAATCAAACAAAACCCCCAAAGTTAGTAGAAGGAAAGGAATCATAAAGTTTAGAGCAGAAATAAATGAAGTAGAGGAATAACAGAAAAGATCAATGGAAATAAGAGCCGGTCTTTGAAAAGACAGATAAAATTGACAAACATTTAGCCAGACTTATCAAGAAAAAAAGAAAGAGGGACAAATAAATAAAATTAGAGGTGAAAAAGGAGAAATTACAACTGATATCACAGCAATATAAAAGATCATAACAGATTACTACTAATAATTAATATCAATAAAATGGACAACAGAGGAGAAATGGACAGATTCCTAGAAATGTACAATCTCCTAAGACTGAACCAGGAAGAAATTTTAAAAATACGAACAAGCCACCAGTTATGAAATTGAATCCAAAATTAAAAAACTCTCAACAAATATCCTAGGACCAGATATCTTTAGAAGTGAATTCTACCAAACATTTAGAGAAAACATTACAACCATCCTTCTCAAACTATTCAAAAACTTTAGGAAAAAAAACACTTCTGAACTCATTCTATAAGGTTAGCATTACCCTGATGAAAAAAATTCAGACAAGGATATCACAAAAAAATAAAATGAAAAGCCAATATCATGATGAACATAAATGCAAAATTCCTCAACATAATTTAAACAAACAGAATTCACCAATGCATTGTAGAATCATACACCATGATCAATTATGATTTATCCCAGGTGTGCAAGGATGGTTCAACAGCTGCAAATCAACCAATGTGATACATCAGATTAAAAAACTGAAGAATAAAAATCATATGGTCATCTCAGCAGATGCAGAAAAAGCTTTTGACAGAATCCAACATCCATCTATGATAAAAACTCTCAACAAAACGGGTATAGAGGGAAAGCACCTCTGCATAATCAAGGCCATATATGACAAGCCTACAGCTAACATTATATTCAATGGTGAAAAGCTGAAATCACTTTTTCTATGATCAATAACAGGACAAGATGCCCACTCCTGCCACTTTCATTTAACACACTATTGGAAGTCTTAGTTTCAGCAATCAAACAAGAAAAAGAAATAAAAGAAATTCAAATTAAAAAGGAAGTAAAGCTCACTGTTTTCAGATGACATAATATAGAATAAAGAGTTTCTTAAACACACCATCAAAAATCTATTAGAATAAATGGATTCAGTAAAGTTGAAAGATATAAATTAATATGCAGAAATCTGTTGAATTTTTATTTTTTATTAATATAAATTTATTTATTTTAATTGGAGGCTAATTTCTTTACAATATCGTATTGGTTTTGTCATATGCTAACATGAATCCACCACGGGTGTGCACGCGTTCCCCATCACGCACCCCCTCCCCCTCCCTCCCCACCCCATCCCTCTGTGTCACTCCGGTGCACCAGTCCCAGGCATCCTGTATCATGATAAACGAAACTGCATTTTAAAATACTAATGACCAGCTATGAGAAAGAGAAATGAATAAAACAGTCCCATTTACAACTTAATCTGAAAGAATAAAACACATAGGCATAAATCTAACTAAGGAGGTAAAATACCTGTGTTTAGAAAGCTATAAAACCCTGATTAAAGAAATTAAAGATAATGGAAACAGATGGAAAGATATACCATGTTCATGGATTGAAGAATGACACTATTCCTTAAGACAATCAACAGACTGAGTGTAGTTCCTATCAAAATACTTCTAAAATTTATATTTTAGAAGACTCAAAAGAGTCAAAACAACTTTGAAAAATAATAAAGCTGGAGACATTATGCTTCCTCACTTCACATTATGTCAAAGCTATAGCAATCAAAACAGTATGGTACTACTACACAAACAGACATATAGATCAACGGAGCTGAATAAAGAGCCCAGAAAGGACCCCATGCATATGTGGACATTTAATCTATTCTAAAGGGGGCAAAATAGAATGCGGAAGAGAGAGCCTCTTCAGTTAAATAGTGTTGGAAAAACTATATGGCTACATTAGAAATAATCAAACTGCAGTACTCTCTTACATCATGCAGAAAAATAAATTCAAAATGGATTAAATGTAAGACCTGAACCATAAATCTCCTAGAAGAAAATAAAGGCTGTAAGCTCTTTGATATTGGTCTTAGTAATATATATATATTTACTATATCTCCTCAGGAAAGGGAAACAAAATCAAAAATAAACAAATAGGTACCTCAAATGAAAAATCTTTGCATGATGTAGAAAATAATCAACAAATTGAAAAGGCCATCTATTGATGGGACAAGATACCTGCAAATGATATATTCAATAAGGGGTTAGTATTCAAAAGAAACAAAGAACTCATCCAACTCAACATGGAAAAAGAAAATCAGATTTTAAAACGGGCAGAGGATATGAATGGCCATTTCTCCAAATAAGACAGTAGGTGGCCAACAAGCTCACAAAAGATGCTGAACATCACTAATCATTAGGAAAGTGCAAATCAGAACTACAAGGAGACATCATCTCACACCTGTCATAATGGCCATCATCAAAAAGAAAAGACACAGGAAATGTTGACAAGGATGTGGATAAAAGAGAACCCTTGTGCATTGTTGTTGGGAACGTAAACTGGTGTAGCTGGTATGGAAAACAATATGAGGTTTCCTGAAAAAATTAAAAATAGAACTACTGGAAGTTCCATAATTCCACTCCTGGGTATTCGTCCAAAGAAAACAAACACACTAAAACTATATATACATGTTTGTTTATTGCAGTGTTATTTACATAGCTAAGACATGGAAGCAAACGAAGTTCCCATTAATAGGTGAGGGGATAAAGAATATGTGATATATATTTTCAGTTCAATTCGGTCACTCAGTTGTGTCTGACTCTTTGCGACCCCAGGAATTGCAGCAGGCCAGGCCTCCCTGTCCATCACCAACTCCTGGAGTTCACTCAGACTCATGTCCATTGAGTCAGTGATGCCATCCAGCCATCTCGTCCTCTGTCGTCCCCTTCTCCTCCTGTCTGCAATACCTCCCAGCATCAAGGTCTTTTCCAATGAGTCAGTTCTTTACATCAGGTGGCCAAAGTATTGCAGTTTCGGCTTCATCATCAGTCCTTCCAATAAACACCCAGGACTGATTTTTAGGATGGACTGGTTGGATCTCCTTGCAGTCCAAGGGACTCTCAAGAGTCTTCGCCAACATCACAGTTCAAAAGCATCAATTCTTTGGCACTCTGCTTTCTTCACAGTCCAACTCTCACATCCATGCATGACCAACGGAAAAACCATAGCCTTGGCTAGACTGACCTTTGTTGGCAAAGTAATTTATCTGCTTTTGAATATGCTATCTAGGTTGGTCATAACTTTTCTTCAAAGAAGTAAGCGACTTTTAATTTCATGGCTGCAGTCACCATCTGCAGTGATTTTGGATCCTCAAAAAAAAAGTCTGACACTATTTCTACTGTTTCCCCATCTATTTCCCATGAAGTGATGGGGCCAGATGACATGGTTTTAATTTTTTGAATGTTGGGCTTTAAGCCAAGTTTTTCACTCTCCTCTTTCACTTTCATCAAGAGGCTTTTGAGTTCCTCTTCGCTTTCTGCCATAAGGGTAGTGTCATCTGCATATCTGAGGTTATTGATATTTCTCCCAGCAATCTTGATTCCAGCTTGTGTTTCTTCCAGCCCAGCGTTTCTCATATTACTCAGCAATAAAAGTGAATCTTGCCATATGTGACAACATGGATCGATTTAGAGTGTATTATGCTAGATGACATGCAAAGAGTTGACTCATTGGAAAAGACTCTGATGCTGGGAGGGATTGGAGGCAGGAGGAGAAGGTGAAGACAGAGGATGAGATGGCTGAGTGGCATCACTGACTCAGTGGACGTGAGTCTGAGTGAACTCCGGGAATTGGTGATGGACAGGGAGGCCCGGCGTGCTGCCATTCATGGGGTCACAAAGAGTCAGACACGACTGAGTGACTGAACTGAACTGAACTGAACTGATGCTAGATGAAATAAGGGAGAGAAAGACAAATACCATGTGATTTCACTTCTATCTGACATCTAAAAATCAAGACAAATTAATAAACATAACAAAACAGAAACAGAGCAATATATGGAGGGAACAGATGGTTGCTAGAGGGAAGAAGGATGGATGGAAGGAAGAAATGTGTGAGGGAGATCAAGAGGTACAAATCTGTCATTGCAAAATAACTGACATACAGGTATAAACTACACAGTGTGGGGAACGTGGTCAGTAACTGCACAACGCCTTTGTATGATGACATACCATAACTAGACTTACTGTAGAGGTGATTGTTGTATAGAAATATTGAACAACAACGTTGTATAACAGGACCTCACAGAGTGTATAAATAAATTTAACCTCAAAAACAAAGAGTTTAGTGGCTACTGGTGGTGGGGGTGAAATCGGATAAAGGCAGTCCAAAGGTGCAAACTTCCAGTTATGAGATACATAAGATAAATGTGTAATACTGAAGACGGAATGTACAGCGTGACACATGTGACTGACACTGCTGTGTGTTATATATGAGGCTTGTTAAGATAATAAATTCTAGCGTTCTCATCACAAGGAAATGTTTTTCTACTTTAATCACATATCCATTTGAGATGATGAATGCTCATTCACTAAAGTCACTGTGATAATCATTTCATGATGTAAGTCAAATCATTATGCTATATACCCTAAACGTATGCAGTGCTATATGTCAATTACACTCAGTAAAACTGAAGGAAAAAAGAAAAGCCCATGGTGAATCTCTTTGGTATAAGAAAACACTTCAGTAATATGAAAGAGATGGGAATATCAGACCACCTGACCTGCCTCTTGAGAAACCTATACACAGGTCAGGAAGCAACAGTTAGAACTGGACATGGAACAACAGACTGGTTCCAAATAGGAAAAGGAGTCCGTCAAGGCTGTATATTGTCACCCTGCTTATTTAACTTCTATGCAGAGTACATCATTAAAAATGCTGGGCTGGAGGAAGCACAAACTGGAATCAAGATTGCCGGGAGAAATATCAATAACCTCAGATATGCAGATGACACCACCCTTATGGCAGAAAGTGAAAAAGAACTAAAGAGCCTCTTGATGAAAGTGAAAGAGGAGAGTGAAAAAGTTGGCTTAAAGCTCAACATTCAGAAAACGAAGATCACGGCATCTGGTCCCATCACCTCATGGGAAATAGATGGGGAAACAGTGGAAACAGTGTCAGACTTTATTTTATCGGGCTCCAAAATCACTGCAGATGGTGATTGCAGCCATGAAATTAAAAGATACTTACTTCTTGGAAGGAAAGTTATGACTAACCTAGATAGAGACATTACTTTGCTGATTAAGGTCTGTCTAGTCAAGGCTGTGTTTTTCCATTGGTCATGTATGGATGTGAGAGTTGGACTGTGAAGAAGGCTGAGCACTGAAGAATTGATGCTTTTGAACTGTGGTGTTGGAGAAGACTTTTGAGAGTCCCTTGGACTGCAAGGAGATCCAACCAGTCCATTCTGAAGGAGATCAGCCCTGGGATTTCTTTGGAAGGAATGATGCTGAAGCTGAAGCTCCAGTACTTTGGCCACCTCATGCAGAGAGTTGACTCATTGGAAAAGACCCTGATGCTGGGAGGGATTGGGGGCAGGAGGAGAAGGGGATGACAGAGGATGAGGTGGCTGGATGGCATCACCAACTCAATGGACGTGAATTTGAGTGAACTCTAGGAGTTGGTGATGGACAGCGAAGCCTGCGGGCTGCAATTCATGGGGTTGCAAAGAGTCGGACATGACTGAGCAACTGAACTGAATTGAACTGAATGTGAAAAACCATCCAGTAAAACATGAGCTTGTGAAATCAGATTTTTACGTGTGCATGTGTGTGTACTAAGTTGCTTTAGTTGTGTCTGACTCTGTGAGAACCCATGGGCTGTGGCTTACAAGGCTCCTCTGTCCATGGGATTCTCCAGGCAAGGATACTGGAGTGGGGTGCCTTTTCCTTCTCCAGGGGATCTTCTTGACCCAGGGTTTGAACCTGCGTTTCTTAGGGCTCCTGCATCTGCAGGCAGATTTTTTTTACTGCTAATGCCAGGTGGGAAACCCCATTTATATGGATGGAGAAAAGAAAGGTTTAGCACATGCATCATGACATCTGTAATTCAAGATATTAATAATATTTTACTTAATTCATTACAAATGAACCATATTGCAATGAAGTTCAGCTGGAAACAGGAATAGCACTCATGTTAGGGGGTTCCTGTTATTAAGCTGACAAATGGTTAATACTTTATAGATGGTTTCCATCTCATTTGTATGCAGCAACCCTATAAAATAGGCACAGTTATCCATAGTGTGATTCATCATTTCATTATTCATTACAATAATGTAGAAATTATTATCCTCATTTTTAAAGATGAAAAAACTAACGCTCAGAGAGATGAAATAACTTGTTCAAGATGGCAGAGTCGGGGTTTTAAATCTAGCTGTGCTTTTGGAGCCTAATTCTACGTCTGTTATCCCACAGTGCTTCCCATGCTGTATGTACAGACCCAGGGTCCCTGATGTTGTGACTGGGCTGAATGCCTTTACCTGCAAGTTGCCTTTTTACAAGGTGCCATGTTATACGTACATGGTGGAGAAGGAAACTGTCTTAGTTAAAGTTCTCCGGAAGCACAGAAGCCTTTAATTATGAATTGGGAGATTAGAATGGCATATACATGCTATTAATACTCTGTATAAAATAGATATTAAAGAGTGTACACACTTGCCAAGTCGTTCAGTCATGTCCAACTCTTTGCGACCCCGTGGACTGTAGCCCACCAGGCTTCCCTCTCGGGATTCTCCAGGCAAGAACACTGGAGTGGGTTGCCCTGCTCTCCTCCCAGAGATCCTCTCCACCCAGGGATTGAACCCGTGTCGCACCTCTCCTGCGTTGGCAGGGGGTTCTTTATGACTAGTGCCGCCTGGGAAGCCCCAGTAATGAGAGCCTACTGCACACGCACTCTGGTCGGTTCTCTGTGGCGACCTACCTGGGAAGGAAATCCAAAGCAGAGGGGATGTGTGTGTACGCAGAGCTATTCACTCGGCTGTGCAGTGGGAACTAACACAACATTGTAAAGCAACTGCGCCCCAGTAAAATTGACCAAAAATAAAAGCGAGTAATTTATTTAAGTGCTGCACACAGCCTTCTCAGAGCCGGGAGATGAGCCCCATCTTGCAGCCGGCGTTGATGGAGACTGCTCCTTGGGAGCACGCCTTCCTCACAGTGGCGCGCCCACTAGCAGAGCAGTCTTCCACAACCTAGGACAATGCCCCAGGCAAATCGACCAGACCCTAAAGACGAGACTCAGGCAGGTTTAGGGGACGCGGTGCATACAGCAGCTTTTGAAACCACAGCCAACGTTTATTTAAGGCCGAGCATTTCACTAGGTGTTTTCATGTAACATCATCTTCAGCCAACACTCACAACACATCTGCCTCTTTTCTTTTTTAAATTTTTATTAAATTTATGTAGTTCCAACAGATAATTTGAACAATTTTCTCTCTCCTTTTTTGGAAATTGTTAGAACTGAGAAACAAATCTATCACTCTCTAACTTAAACATCCATGATCTCCCTGCTATCTGACTTTTCATACCAAGAAGTAATTATTTAGGAGTATCATTTAGCTGTCTTATTGAAACCATTATGAAATAAGTTTGCATTTCCAGTGCCCGTTTCTGCTTAGAGTGGGGAAATGTGTCTGAAAATAAAGTAGATAAAAAATAAATCAACTCAGAGAAAGCAAGTTTATCCAAACNGAAAAAGAACTAAAGAGCCTCTTGATGAAGGTGAAAGAGGAGAGTGAAAAAGTTGGCTTAAAGCTCAACATTCAGAAAACGAAGATCACGGCATCTGGTCCCATCACCTCATGGGAAATAGATGGGGAAACAGTGGAAACAGTGTCAGACTTTATTTTATCGGGCTCAAAATCACTGCAGATGGTGATTGCAGCCATGAAATTAAAAGATACTTACTTCTTGGAAGGAAAGTTATGACTAACCTAGACAGAGACATTACTTTGCTGATTAAGGTCTGTCTAGTCAAGGCTGTGTTTTTCCATTGGTCATGTATGGATGTGAGAGTTGGACTGTGAAGAAGGCTGAGCGCCGAAGAATTGATGCTTTTGAACTGTGGTGTTGGAGAAGACTTTTGAGAGTCCCTTGGACTGCAAGGAGATCCAACCAGTCCATTCTGAAGGAGATCAGCCCTGGGATTTCTTTGGAAGGAATGATGCTGAAGCTGAAGCTCCAGTACTTTGGCCACCTCATGCAGAGAGTTGACTCATTGGAAAAGACCCTGATGCTGGGAGGGATTGGGGGCAGGAGGAGAAGGGGATGACAGAGGATGAGGTGGCTGGATGGCATCACCAACTCAATGGACGTGAATTTGAGTGAACTCTAGGAGTTGGTGATGGACAGCGAAGCCTGGCGGGCTGCAATTCATGGGGTTGCAAAGAGTCGGACATGACTGAGCAACTGAACTGAATTGAACTGAATGTGAAAAACCATCCAGTAAAACATGAGCTTGTGAAATCAGATTTTTACGTGTGCATGTGTGTGTACTAAGTTGCTTTAGTTGTGTCTGACTCTGTGAGAACCCATGGGCTGTGGCTTACAAGGCTCCTCTGTCCATGGGATTCTCCAGGCAAGGATACTGGAGTGGGGTGCCTTTTCCTTCTCCAGGGGATCTTCTTGACCCAGGGTTTGAACCTGCGTTTCTTAGGGCTCCTGCATCTGCAGGCAGATTTTTTTTACTGCTAATGCCAGGTGGGAAACCCCATTTATATGGATGGAGAAAAGAAAGGTTTAGCACATGCATCATGACATCTGTAATTCAAGATATTAATAATATTTTACTTAATTCATTACAAATGAACCATATTGCAATGAAGTTCAGCTGGAAACAGGAATAGCACTCATGTTAGGGGGTTCCTGTTATTAAGCTGACAATGGTTAATACTTTATAGATGGTTTCCATCTCATTTGTATGCAGCAACCCTATAAAATAGGCACAGTTATCCATAGTGTGATTCATCATTTCATTATTCATTACAATAATGTAGAAATTATTATCCTCATTTTTAAAGATGAAAAAACTAAGGCTCAGAGAGATGAAATAACTTGTTCAAGATGGCAGAGTCAGGGTTTTAAATCTAGCTGTGCTTTTGGAGCCTAATTCTACGTCTGTTATCCCACAGTGCTTCCCATGCTGTATGTACAGACCCAGGGTCCCTGATGTTGTGACTGGGCTGAATGCCTTTACCTGCAAGTTGCCTTTTTACAAGGTGCCATGTTATACGTACATGGTGGAGAAGGAAACTGTCTTAGTTAAAGTTCTCCGGAAGCACAGAAGCCTTTAATTATGAATTGGGAGATTAGAATGGCATATACATGCTATTAATACTCTGTATAAAATAGATATTAAAGAGTGTACACACTTGCCAAGTCGCTTCAGTCATGTCCAACTCTTTGCGACCCCGTGGACTGTAGCCCACCAGGCTTCCCTCTCGGGATTCTCCAGGCAAGAACACTGGAGTGGGTTGCCCTGCTCTCCTCCCAGAGATCCTCTCCACCCAGGGATTGAACCCGTGTCGCACCTCTCCTGCGTTGGCAGGGGGTTCTTTATGACTAGTGCCGCCTGGGAAGCCCCAGTAATGAGAGCCTACTGCACACGCACTCTGGTCGGTTCTCTGTGGCGACCTACCTGGGAAGGAAATCCAAAGCAGAGGGGATGTGTGTGTACGCAGAGCTATTCACTCGGCTGTGCAGTGGGAACTAACACAACATTGTAAAGCAACTGCGCCCCAGTAAAATTGACCAAAAATAAAAGCGAGTAATTTATTTAAGTGCTGCACACAGCCTTCTCAGAGCCGGGAGATGAGCCCCATCTTGCAGCCGGCGTTGATGGAGACTGCTCCTTGGGAGCACGCCTTCCTCACAGTGGCGCGCCCACTAGCAGAGCAGTCTTCCCAACCTAGGACAATGCCCCAGGCAAATCGACCAGACCCTAAAGACGAGACTCAGGCAGGTTTAGGGGACGCGGTGCATACAGCAGCTTTTGAAACCACAGCCAACGTTTATTTAAGGCCGAGCATTTCACTAGGTGTTTTCATGTAACATCATCTTCAGCCAACACTCACAACACATCTGCCTCTTTTCTTTTTTAAATTTTTATTAAATTTATGTAGTTCCAACAGATAATTTGAACAATTTTCTCTCTCCTTTTTTGGAAATTGTTAGAACTGAGAAACAAATCTATCACTCTCTAACTTAAACATCCATGATCTCCCTGCTATCTGACTTTTCATACCAAGAAGTAATTATTTAGGAGTATCATTTAGCTGTCTTATTGAAACCATTATGAAATAAGTTTGCATTTCCAGTGCCCGTTTCTGCTTAGAGTGGGGAAATGTGTCTGAAAATAAAGTAGATAAAAAATAAATCAACTCAGAGAAAGCAAGTTTATCCAAACGTAATTCACAGTGTAGACATGGGATGACATCATATTTAATAGAACCTGAGTATTACTTTAGGCTTCACAGGCGTTAGTGAAAGTAAAATCACTCAGTCGAGTCCGACTCTTTGCGACCCCATGGACTGTAGCCTATCAGGCTCCTCCGTCCATGGGACTTTCCAGGCAAGAGTGCTGGAGTGGATTGCCATTTCCTTCTCCAGGGGATCTTCCCGACCCAGGAATCAAACCCGGGTCTGCCGCATTGCAGGCAGACGCTTCACTGTCTGAGCCACCAGGGAAGCTTCGCAGGCGTTAGTAGTGCTCAGGAACTCACCTGCCAATGCAGGAGACAGAAGAGACGCAAGCTTGATCCCTGGGTCTGGAGGGTTCCTGGAGGAGGAAACGGCAGACCATACCAGTATTCTTGCCTTGAGAATCCCATGGACAGAGGAGCCTAGTGGGCTACAGTCTATGGGGTCAACTGGCGATTACACAACAAACAACTCAGTTTAAACTCTGTGCCAAGGATTACGTAACACAATGTGTCCTGCTTGAGGACAGTTTCTCCTTCTGAAAACCTTCTGGCTAATCCTGTCATCTTAAAATGTAAATTATGGGAGTGAGTCTAATAAGATCTTTACAACCTTGAGACATTCTTTTGATTTACTGTAATAACTAAGAACTTCATTTCTTGGAGGTCCTATGAATCTCACACTTTGGTTCTCACAAACTGAAAGGAGACTTACATTTCTGAAACTGTACAACCTGCCTTTGAGACAAAAGTCTGAAACAAAGAATTAATCATAAAGTAGTAGAGAGTGAGCTTTGCATCAGGAAATAGGAGCACTAATCTTGTTCTTGCCCTAATTAAGTCCATGTATGACTTCCCCGGTGGTGCAGATGGTGAAGCGTCTGCCTACAATGCAGCAGACCCGGGTTCGATTCCTGGGTCGGGAAGGTCTCCTGGAGAAGGAAATGGCACCCCACTCCAGTACTCTTGCCTGGAGAATCCCATGGACGGAGGAGCCTGGTGGGCTGCAGTCCATGGGGTCGCAGTGTTGGACACGACTGAGCGACTTCACTTTCATGTGCATGACCCTTTATGCACCAGTCAGCCTGTCTGATCTTCTGTTTTCCAACTTGTGTACTACATGGCTGGGCTTCCCAGGTGGCTCAGCAGTAAAGAATCCATCTGCAGCGTGAGGGACGCAGGTGTGATCTCCATCTGCAGCGTGAGGGACGCAGGTGTGATCTCCATCTGCAGTGTGAGGGACGCAGGTGTGATCTCCATCTGCAGCGTGAGGGACGCAGGTGTGATCTCCATCTGCAGCGTGAGGGACGCAGGTGTGATCTCCATCTGCAGCGTGAGGGACGCAGGTGTGATCTCCATCTGCAGCGTGAGGGACGCAGGTGTGATCTCCATCTGCAGCGTGAGGGACGCAGGTGTGATCTCCATCTGCAGCGTGAGGGACGCAGGTGTGATCTCCATCTGCAGCGTGAGGGACGCAGGTGTGATCTCCATCTGCAGCGTGAGGGACGCAGGTGTGATCTCCATCTGCACGTGAGGGACGCAGGTGTGATCTCCATCTGCAGCGTGAGGGACGCAGGTGTGATCTCCATCTGCAGCGTGAGGGACGCAGGTGTGATCTCCATCTGCAGCGTGAGGGACGCAGGTGTGATCTCCATCTGCAGCGTGAGGGACGCAGGTGTGATCTCCATCTGCAGCGTGAGGGACGCAGGTGTGATCTCCATCTGCAGCGTGAGGGACGCAGGTGTGATCTCCATCTGCAGCGTGAGGGACGCAGGTGTGATCTCCATCTGCAGCGTGAGGGACGCAGGTGTGATCTCCATCTGCAGCGTGAGGGACGCAGGTGTGATCTCCATCTGCAGCGTGAGGGACGCAGGTGTGATCTCCATCTGCAGCGTGAGGGACGCAGGTGTGATCTCCATCTGCAGCGTGAGGGACGCAGGTGTGATCTCCATCTGCAGCGTGAGGGACGCAGGTGTGATCTCCATCTGCAGCGTGAGGGACGCAGGTGTGATCTCCATCTGCAGTGTGAGGGACGCAGGTGTGATCTCCATCTGCAGTGTGACGCAGGTGTGATCTCCATCTGCAGCGTGAGGGACACAGGTGTGATCTCCATCTGCAGTGTGAGGGACACAGGTGTGATCTCCATCTGCAGTGTGAGGGACGCAGGTGTGATCTCCATCTGCAGTGTGATGCAGGTGTGATCTCCATCTGCAGCGTGAGGGACACAGGTGTGATCTCCATCTGCAGTGTGACGCAGGTGTGATCCTTGGGCCAAGAAGATCCCCTGGAGGAGGAAGTGGTGACCCACTCCAGTATTCTTGCGGAGAAAGTCCCATGGACAGAGGAGCCTGGTGGGCTGCAGTCCACGGGGTCACAAGGAGTGGGACAAGACTGAGCCCATGAGCACACACACCGAGACTGGACTGAGTCATCTCTATGCTCTTTTTCAGGTCTAAGATTTTATGAAATAAGATCCATAATGCTTCTTCAAAAATGGATGAATTTTTAAAAGCAAAATGCTTGTGTAATAACCCATGATTTTGTGAATTTCCTTTTATTTGTTTTTAATTATTTGAATGATGACCCACCAGCAAACATTGATGGGATAAGGATGGAAGCTTTTCATGTTTTGATGCATTTATCATTTCTGCTCTATTTCCACTGCTGAACAATTTTTCATAGCAGGCAATGTTATATGCTATTAGTAATGTCAAGAAAAAAAAAATCTACCGTTTGTGCTAAAACCGGCCCAGAGTTGGCCAATTCTCTGAAGTCTATCTACAGTTGAAATTTGTATTATAGAAACTTCCTGAATGTTGATGATTAAGGTATAGCATTTTGTTTAAGCAATGATTAATGAAAACATTAAACAGTTTTGCAAACTTCCAAAATAGACTATCATCAGGTGCATCAAAAAAAACAAAACCAATCAAACAAAAACACCTTAGCAAGAATGAAACATGTGAGACAATCTGAAACCACAGCTGAGCAGCTACTATAGAGTTTTGCGATCAACCCTAAGAAGCAGCAAAATAGGCCATCTGTTTCCAGCCAACTGGGGCACTTCTAAATACCTCTCAAATTCTAGCTAAAAATAAAGGAAATTCTAATGTAGATTGGGCTCATGGCTAAATTAGCAGGACATGAACAATGAACTGTTTGCACTTAACTTTCCTATATAAAATTCTCATACAACTCACAGGGCTTTCAGAACTAAGACCTATTTCTCTGAGTAATTTCCTTGGTGTTCCTCATGGATTATTGAGTCTGTGGGACATACGTCCATGCCTGAGCTTAGTGTTACCAAGTACAACACGTCACTCAGTGAGAAACCTGTAACCCTGCATCTACCTCAGGACAAAAACCTGTTTCCAGAACATAATGCAGGTTAAAAGTAACTGAATCCAGCCAAATTATCTGTTAGTATGCTAGCTTACTTTTATCATTAGTTGCTCAGTCATGTCCGACTCTTTTTAACCCCATGGACTTAGACCTGACATGAACAATGAACTGTTTGCACTTAACTTTCCTACATAAAATTCTCATACAACTCACAGGGCTTTCAGAACTAAGACCTATTTCTCTGAGTGATTTCCTTGGTGTTCCTCATGGATTATTGAGTCTGTGGGACATACGTCCATGCCTGAGCTTAGTGTTACCAAGTACAACATGTCACTCAGTGAGAAACCTGTAACCCTGCATCTACCTCAGGACCAAAACCTGTTTCCGGAACATAATGCAGGTTAAAAGTAACTGAATCCAGCCAAATTATCTTTTCGTATGCTAGCTTACTTTTATCATTAGTTGCTCAGTCATGTTCGACTCTTTTTGACCCCAAGGACTTAGACTTCCAGCTCCTCTGTCCACGGGATTCTTCAGGCAAGAATACTGGATGGGGCAGCCACTCACTTTTCCAGGGGATCTTCTGGATCCAGGGATCAAACCTGGGTCTCCTGGATTGCAGGCAGATTCTTTATCATCTAAGCCATCAGGGATTAATTTTATTATCTGCCCCCAATCTCTTTCAAATGGATGGGGAAACAGTGGCTGACTTTAGTTTTCTGGGCTCCTAAATCACAGCAGATGTTTATTGCAGCCATGAAATTAAAAGATGCTTACTCCTTGGAAGGACAGTTATGACCAACCTAGACAACATATTAAAAAGCAGAGACATTACTTTGCCAATAAAGGTCCATCTGGTCAAGGCTATGGTTTTTCCAGTGGTCATGTATGGATGTGACAGTTGGACTATAAAAAAAGCTGAGCACCAAAGAATTGATGCTTTTGAACTGTGGTGCTGGAGAAGACTCTTGAAAGTCTCTTGGACTGAAAGGAGATCCAACCAGTCCATCCTAAAGGAAATCAGTCCTGGGTGTTCACCGGCAGGACTGATGTTGAAGCTGAAACTCCAGTGCTTTGGGCACCTGATGTGAAGAGCTGACTCATTTGAAAAGACCCTGATGCTGGGAAAGATTGAGGAGAAGGGGATGACAGAGGATGAGCTGGTTGGATGGCATCACTGGCTCTGGGAGTTGGTGATGGACAGGGAGGCCTGGCGTGCTGCAGTTCATGGGGTCTCAAAGAGCTGGACACGACTGAGCAACTGAACTGAGTGAATCTCTTTCTTGTCCTGTCTTTTGTCTCAAAGGTTCCGAGTTGGAGCAAACCTAGGAAAGGAAAATGAATCGCTACACACCATGTCCACAGAGCATTTCTCAGCTGTTTTTGGTGGTTGCCTAACAGTCATGTAAGTTAGAAGACAGGACTTTGGCATCTACTGGAGAGTAATCTCAAATTTCTCTGGCTTGTGGTACTCCAGATTAAAATTCTAGTTACATTTCTTCCAAATATATTAGAGGGAGATACATTTTCTAACATCTCAATTATAAAAGTGATGCTAAAATAAATTAGACCACATAATATGCTGGAATCTTTTATTCAAATGCCCCATTAAAGAGTCTTCTGGATTTTATTTATCTTTACTTGGTATTGAAACCATTTATTAGAGCCATGTTCTACCAGTTTCTAGGAAGTGCCCTGGTCTCAAAATGACACGTCAGCTGTGAGGTGCCAGCCTTTGTTCTCTTTTGAAAGGCTGACTCTGAGTCACGTGTCTAATAATGCATTTAAACACGTGTAGCTAACTGCTTGATGGCTTGATGTGGCGTGAAACACAGTAAACTGCAGGAGTTTGTGTGATCATTACAAAATAAGGTTTTAGCCAGCGGGCGACCGAGTGATTGAAACGAACACAGGGCCATGGGTCGTGTCAGAGATCAGAAGTGGGTCATGCACATTCTAAAAATGAGAAGTAGATAGAGTGCAGAGAGGCAACACGAGCCGGAATCAGAAGCACAGGAAGGGGGCGCAGAAGAGAAAGGCGGCTTCAGAGAAGAGTGTCAGGCTAGGCAGAGCAGGAAAGCTGGAAACCCCACAGGCAGGCCGTGCGCGTCTGGAAGCACACGGGAAAGCTCGTCTTGGGATTGTGCTGCCTGACCTGCACACTTCATCACGTCCTAGCTTTCCTTTCTAAAGTGGAAAATGCGAGTAACTCATCTCACAGGCTGCCATGAGGTTAACCAACACCATTCACCTCAAGTGCCAGCAGACAGCAGTGAAACACAGAGCAAGCTTGATAAAAAGCTATCACGGACTT
>SJXQ01013027.1:1083154-1102441 GCA_006408695.1 Aepyceros melampus
CCCCACCCGCCGCGACTAGAGAAAGCCGCGCTCAGCGACCGAGACCACTCAGCAGAGCAAAAGATAAACGCACAATAAATACAGTTTTAAAAATTAAAGCAAAATGCTGTTGTGATTATTGCTGCTGCTAAGTCGCGTCAGTCATGTCTGACTCTGTGTGACCCCATAGACGGCAGCCCACCAGGCTCCCCCGTCCCTGGGATTCTCCAGGCAAGAACACTGGAGTGGGTTGCCATTTCTTCTCCAGTGCATGAAAGTGAAAAGTGAAAGGGAAGTCACTCAGTCGTGTTTGACTCTTTGCAACCCCATGGACTGCAGCCCACCAGGCTCCTCCTTCCATGGGATTCTCCAGCCAAGAGTACTGGAGTGGGGTGTCATTGCCTTCCCCAATGATTATTGCTGCTATTGTTTAAAGGAACCAAGGTTTTTTGTCTTGTGGAAAATAATGGACTTTTGAAATCCTTCATTACTCAAAACATGTACAAAATATACATCCAGAATCCTGTTTCCATAAGCAGAAAATAATCAACCCAGTAGTAGAAATAAAGGACAAGATCACATCATTCTTGGAAATCAAGGATCTTGCATCATTCATAATTACAAATGCTACTTTCCATGACGAGCTCTCATACTGAAGGCATGAAATGGGTAGGACTCGTATTTCAGAATATTTCCTGGTTTCCATTTGGTTTGTTGTTACCTGACTGATTATGGTAAAACAATAGTAAGTTATAACATTTTTATTTGTGCCCTTGTGGTTAGGGACTACATATTGATCACCCAATGGCTTGAATATATTCAATGTGCTGAATATATATTAAAGAATATATCAATATTAAGAATACATATTTATATATTCTTTCTTAAGATTTTCTTTTATGTGGACAGTTATTTTAAGGGCTTCCTTGGTGGCTCAAACGGTGAAGAATCTGCCTGCAGTGCTGGGGACCTGGATCCGTCTTTACTGAATTTGTTACAATATCGCTTGTTTTCTGCTTTGCATTTATTGGCCTCGAGGCATGGGGATCTCAGCTCCTCAGCCAGGATTACCCCTGCACCTCCTGCACTGGAAGGCAAAGTCTTAACCACTGGACCACCAGGGAAGTCCTTTATATATTCTTCAATTTAATCCTATACTGCGTAATTCAACTTCTTACAACTCTAACAGCTAAATATTATTATATGAAATCTAATATTAAAATATTGGTACTAAAAATGGTCAAAGCAAAACACAACCAAAAGCAGACATCTGTTAAGAAGAAGGATTGGTTTGGAGTTGAAGTCTGCCTGAGTTGAAAGTCTTTACCCATTTTAACCCACCATACTCCCTCCCTCCTGACCCTTGGCTTCAGTCAAGGTTCCCAATGCTTCCTTTTCTAAGAATAGAACTCTTTGGTTACCTTCTTGTGGACTTTGCAAGAGACTTTATATAGGTCAGACCCACACTGTGGAGAAATGGAAGACCACACAGCTTTTGTTTTCTTATGAGAACCCACTTTCTTATGTAATTTCTTGGACTTGATTGAAAATATTGGATAAACCAAGCATCTTCAATCATATTTTAACCATTCTATTCACTGGAGATTGACGTTTACTTTCACCTACACCACTTTACTTACATCAACTCTCTGCTTACAAATCCATCATCTGACAATCTTGGTGACTTTTTAGGAACTTGGCAACAATGGAAACAAGGGTCTCTGGCCCAGCACATAACTCACATTGCAACCAAAATACTGGGTGTGGTTTATTTGTCCACTTGCCTGTCTTGCCCTAACAATTTGGAAGAAAAAACTCGTTAGATGGTACCCTCTGAAAACCCTTCAGTCTAATTTCTGGGAAACACATTTCAAATTCCACGGTGCAGGTTTTGTGGGTGTCATGCAGGGACAAAGCTTTCCAACTTTGGGTCTACAGCAGAGATGACAAGACGCACAGCCTTGATGGGCACAGCAAAGTCCACGAATATCGTAGGGAAGGTGGCTGGAAGCAGCGTCAGCTTAACCTGGCAGGGCAGAGAGAGGGGCTGCGGGCATTTTAGGAGGAACTGGGTCCTCAGCACCCCAGTGAGCCCAGGCCTTGGTGCACCCCAGGATTGGCTCCAAGCTCCAGCAAGAGCTGGGGATCCAAGGAATGCATGATTTACCCTGAAGCCACAGCCTGGCTCTGAGTCTGGTGCTGAGACCAACCTGCCTCCCCTGGTTCTCTGCCCGTCAGCCCTCTGTCTCCTCTTCTTCTGTAATACGCAAGAAGCCATCAAGAATATAGTTGTCAATAGCTCAGATCCAGCTCCACCCACTCTCTGAGGTCACTGTTTTCAAGGACATATGACACCATGCACTGTGCCTGGTTCCCATTTTCTGAATATTCTGCAGAGTTTTGCACAGAGTCAGTTTTTTTTTTGGGGGGGGGGGATCGGCATGGCAACACTTCCTGGCCTCTGAGTGCTATTCTCATATCCAGTCACCAACCACGAGGTGACTCTTCAGATCAGTTTCATTTGCTTTAACCTCCACCCCTCCTGAAGAGAGATTTCGCTTGAACCAGGACCAGTACTCTTGCCTGGAAAATCTCATGGACAGAGGAGCCTGGTGGGCTGCAGTCCATGGGGTCACTAAGAGTCAGACGCGACTGAGCAACTTCACTTTCACTTTTCGCTTTCATGCATTGGAGAAGGAAATGGCAACTCACTCCAGTGTTCTTGCCTGGAGAATCCCAGGGACGGGGGAGCCTGCTGGGCTGCTTTCTCATATCCAGTCACCAACCACGAGGTGACTCTTCAGATCAGTTTCATTTGCTTTAACCTCCACCCCTCCTGAAGAGAGATTTCGCTTGAACCAGGACCAGTACTCTTGCCTGGAAAATCTCATGGACAGAGGAGCCTGGTGGGCTGCAGTCCATGGGGTCACTAAGAGTCAGACGCGACTGAGCAACTTCACTTTCACTTTTCGCTTTCATGCATTGGAGAAGGAAATGGCAACTCACTCCAGTGTTCTTGCCTGGAGAATCCCAGGGACGGGGGAGCCTGCTGGGCTGCCGTCTGTGGGGTCACAGAGTTGGACACGACTGAAGCAACTGAAGCAGCTTAGCAGCAGCAGCAGCAGGAGACTGAAATATTACTTTCATGGCTTTTACCTACACAACAGTCTCTAAATACTTCTACTGAGTTAATTAACAAATGCACTCAATTAGCAGACACTTAGTGACCGTGTGTAATTCTTGAGATGCTGTGTGATATGTAAAGATAGGGGAGCTAGGTCTTCACTACCTGGCAGTCTGTTGGGGAAATAATCCAAGGATGAGGTTGACAACCTAAGTGCTCCTTGCTAGAGCAATCAGGGTGTGAAGGAAGGGAGGAGTGTTCAAGCTGCACCGGAGGGATGAGTAGGGTTTCGAGTCACACAGATGAAAGAAACCTGAATGCCTGTCGGCAAAGGCACTCGGGCAGGATGATGGAGTGCATGCAGCATGGGGAAAAGGAAACCACGCAACCTGGATGAAAGAAAGGGCGTGGGATGTAGAGTCAGGCTTCCCAGGAGGTGCTGTGATAAAGAACCCCCCTGTCAATGTGGAAGACACATGAGATGCGTGTTTGATCCCTGGGTTGGGAAGATCCCCCAGAGGAGGGCACGGCAATCCACTCCAGTGTGCTTGCCGGGAGAATCTGATGGGCAGAGGAGCCCCGAGGGCTGCAGTCCACAGGGTTGCAAAGAGTCGGACAAAGCTGATGTGCCTTAGCGTGTACGCATGCAAATGTGGGATGGAAAGGCATGTAAAGTGTATCTTACCGACACATTTTCAAAGTTAAATATTTTCCTTTTCTTTCAAAGAATCAAAAATCAACAAGAAGAAGAGCTGGATTTAAATATAGCTTAAGCTGCTCTATTCCAACTCATATTTGATAAAATGTGTAATTCCTAGCAAGAATGTTAAGACTTTGAACAAATTAACAGGAATACTTGTCAAATCATTCTCCCTTGATGTGTGTGTGTGTGTGTGTGTAACAGAGAAATCACAAATAATATGGGGGGGGGGAGTTTTAACTTAGTTCTTCATAGATTCGGGGGAGTTTGCTCAACTTTGTTTTGAGAATATCATAATGCCAAAAGATAATCATGTTAAATCGCTTCAGTTGTATCTGACTCTTTGCGACCGCATGGACTGTAGCCCACCAGGCTGCTCTGTCCATGGGATTCTCCAGGCAAGAACACTGGAGTGGGTTGCCATGCCCTCCTTGGGGGAACTGTCCAACCCAGGGATGGAACCCAAGTCTCATGTTTCATTCACTGGCAGATGGTTTTTTAATTTTTTTTTTTTTTTTACCACTAGTGCCACCTGGGAAGCCTGCACAAAGATAATGCCTATTTTTAACTCTAGAAATAATTTTTAAAGAAACAATAAAGCAAAAAGTACTGAGGCTTTAAGAAATTGCTGAAGAAACCTCTTGAGATTCATCTGAGGGTCATTTATTCTAGCTACAAAGTCCAGTTAATGCAGAAACATGAAAGACACTTTCCAGCCTTCAAAGAGGCTCATCCTGACGATTTCCAGGTGATCACACTCATCTCTCACGCTGGTATCCAGATGAATATTTGTAATCGCCGTGAATCATCATCACAATGAGGCAATTATAAATATCTTAAAGGGGCTTCCCTGGTGGCTCAGAGGTTAAAGCATCTGCCTCCAATGCGGGAGACCCGGGTTCGATCCCTGGGTTGGGAAGATCCTCTGGAGAAGGAAATGGCAATCCACCCCAGTATTCTTGCCTGGAGAATCCCATGGACTGAGAAGCCTAGTAGGTTACAGTCCACGGGGTTGCAAAGAGTCGAACACGACTGAGCGACTTTCACCAAAGGGTCTTCCAGGAAACTACAGACTGTCTCACCTGCAGTGCTTTCATTTAGGAGTATTTTATCCCGTCTCACTTTTCAGTCATCTAAGGAATCAGGTTTTTGCTTCCATTGCTGAAAGGGATCCATCCCTTGGGCATCTGCTCCTTTACCATCCCCTGGGGGCTTGCTCACTCTCAGCACACTGGTTATCTGCCGTAGCTCCTACTGGACTGGCCTGTTTGTGAGAGTAGGGATTAGGGGCTCTTACACACCTGATTCCTAAGCCTGACTTGTGATTCGAGGTGTGGCACCTAATATGTACTCAGTGCATATTTTTTATAGGACAAAGCACATCCTTCTGAATCCCAGAGACCACAGAGCAGATATTCTTGCCATGTGTTTAGAACAGGCTTTGGGTTTTCAGAATGGCTTGGGCTGCAGCCCATCACTACTTCATTATCTGACTTCAGGTAACCCTAGCCCTGTGCCAAAGCCTCTGACTGTGTGGATCACAATAAACTGTGGAAAATTCTGAAAGAGATGGGAATACCAGACCACCTGACCTGCCTCTGGAGAAACCTATATGCAGGTCAGGAAGCAACAGTTAGAACTGGACATGGAACAACAAACAGACTGGTTCCAAATAGGAAAAGGAGTACGTCAAGGCTGCATATTGTCACCCTGCTTATTTAACTTGTATGCAGAGTACATCATGAGAAACGCTGGGCTGGATGAAGGACAAGCTGGAATCAAGATTGCCGGGAGAAATATCAATAGCCTTAGATATGCAGATGACACCACCCTTATGGCAGAAAGTGAAGAGGCGCTAAAGAGCCTCTCGATGAAAGTGAAGGGAGAATGAAAACCTTGGCTTAAAGCTCAACATTCAGAAAACTAAGGTCATGGCATCTGGCCCCATCACTTCATGGGAAATAGATGGGGAAACAGTGGAAACAGTGTCAGACTTTGTATTTTTGGGCTCCAAAATCACTGCAGGTGGTGACTGCAGCCATGAAATTGAAAGACACTTACTCCTTGGAAGGAAAGTTATGACCATCCTAGACAGAATATTTAAAAACAGAGACATTACTTTGCCAACAAAGTCCATCTAGTCAAGGCTATGGTTTTTCCTGTGGTCATGTATGGATGTGAGAGTTGGACTGTGAAGAAAATTGAGCACCAAAGTGCCGGGGGCCAGCGTGAGGAATCCCACCTGTGACAGGGTCACGTGGCAGAGACTTTGATGGCAAGGCAATCGAGTCTCAGGGTTTCCCCCTGGCATTTCCTGAGCATGTACCTCAAAAATAAGAATCTGCCTGCTTTTCTACTCTTCTGACAGTCTCTGGAAAAAGTTAGCTCAGGGCTTTAGTCTTCTGCATTTGAAAGGAGTGTTTCAGCTCAACCTCCTTTGATAATGCTCTAGCTTAAATGCTCCAACTTGCCTAACAGGTTCCCTGGACGTTACAGCCCCCAACTGCGAGGGGCACAAAGCTTAAAGTATCTTAAAGTTACAAAACCTTTTCTAAGAGCTAAAAATCCTATTGGTGATAGGATTTCACTGTTGACTCAATGATTGCTGCCAGACCTCCTTATTCTTTATCTTAGGCACCTGGGAAGAAGTTAGCCAATATAAACAGAATTTGGAAAAGATATGTAGTAGTTTTGATGTTAGCAACACTAGACTTTTGAGTTAATTACTTTCTTTTATAAATCACTGTACTCCTCTGGCTCATTACAAATTGCTGTGTCCTTGCTATGTAAGAATGTAACTTTGTTTAGTGCTTCCCGAGAATGGCACCAGACCTTGGAAAGAATAACACTCATCAGAAAAGAGCCATAAATTGTTAAATTGGCCTTTTGGCTGGAAGATGATGTAAATCACCTAAGGCTTGTGTATACTAGGTATGCAGAGAGAAAAGCCTGGTCTCGATAAGAGTCAGGGCTGCTGATGCTGCATAATTCTATATATTTTCCATTGATCTCTATGTAAGAAAAGGGTATAAAAGACCTTGAAGAACAAAGGGAGCTGGAGCCAGTTATTGGAAGGACTGGTTTCCCCCATGTCTCCTACTCTAATTCGAGGCTGAATTCCCACCTGGGGTGGGGAGGCTTGGCATGTTTACTACTTGTCCTGGCTCTTAAGTTCTGCATGAAAAGGAGCCCAGGGCAGGGCACCTTTAGAGATTCAAGTGGGCGCCGGTGGCCCCATGTAGATGGTGCAAGCTCCTTGTCTGGAACTTTATTGGCTTTCCATGTAAACCAAGTTATTCAGCCTCTTTTCTCCACTAATTTTCCTACCACACTATTCTTTTCTAATCCAATCTTATATTTCTAAATAAATAATTCTTTCCAAAGATGCCTATGCTGTCCCTGCTTTGAATTCCCTGGATCCACCGGGGCTGGACCCTGGCACCAAAGAATTAATTAAACTGTGGTGTTGGAGAAGACTCTTGAGAGTCCCTTGGACTGCAAGGAGATCAAATCAGTCAATCCTAAAGGAAATCAACTCTGAATATTCATTGGAAGGACTGTTACTAAAGCTGAAGCTCCACTACTTTGGCCACCTGATATGAAGAGCTGACTCATTGGAAAAGACCCTGATGCTGGGAAAGATTGAAGGCAAGAGGAAAAGGGGATGACAGAGGATGAGATGGTTGGGTGGCATCCATCACTGACTCAATGGACATGAATTTGAGCAAGCTCCGGGAGTTGGTGGAGGACAGAGGAGCTTGGCGTGCTGCAGTCCATGAGGCTGCAGAGTTGGACACGACTTAGCCAACTGAACAACAGCAATAACAACAATCTAGCCCTCTGTGTTCCAGCGCCTTCAGTTAAAAACGGAAATAAATCTGCCTTCCTGCTTGTTGTGAGAATCGAAGAAGATAACTTTGCAAAGCATCTGGGTATGGTGCCTGGAATATGATTACCTGATTAAAATGTAGGTTCTTTTTTACTTTTTCTGCAGTCTATCACTTTTTTCACAAATGTAGTAATCAAAAATGAATTAACTTTCTAAACTGGAGGATGAGTTGACAATTTTCACCATATATCACGGATATATGCCCTTGGGGAAATTGGGATGCCCAAATAAAATGATCCATAGATGTAGACAGAGAATGAAATATATTGAATATCTCAAAGACTTCTTATCACTTAGCATAATCATTTGTTTTCTGATTGATTCCACTGAGGTGCTTATAAGTTTGAAGGACATTTTGACCTAATGTTTTGTTTGCAATGACCTCTGACCCTCATCTCCATCTAGATACCATCATTTGGTTTATCTCAAGCTCTTTGTTCCATGTTCAAAGAAACAGAAGCAAATTTTAATTATTTTATCCAATTAATAAGCTTGGTTAGTAGAAGTGAGATACAGTTGACAATGTTTACAACAGAGCAACTTAAAATTTGTTAGTTCCAAAACAAAATAACCTGATTGAAAACAAAGAAATTCCTTAGGAATGCTGAATACAGCAAACACAGATGGGGGGAAAACTAGACATAGTAGAAATAATAAATAAAAAATAAAATTTGCAAGAACTAAAATTATATAGAGTAAAATTTATTATTTGTCAAAAAATGATTAAAGAAGAAAATACTTTTTAAAAAGTAGTTCTCAATTTAACTTAAATTGAGAAGATTGAATTTTTTAGAATATATTATTTTTATTATTTTTTAAATATAAATTTATTTATTTTAATTGGATGTTGTCACAAAAGAAAGTTCATCATATCTGATATGTTATTTTAAAAACTTCGTTGATGAATGAAATCTTGGATGTAAGAAAAAGAATGTAATAAAAATAAGTCCAATACAATAGAAAAAGGAAATGGAAGAAAATTATTTATCCCTGCTGCAAAGGTGTTTGATTAAAAAATTAAATTTGTATGAGGAAGTTTTAGTGAGTTTGTGTAGCTCTCTAGATGAGAAATCAGAAATGTTGCTATCATTCTAATGAGGATGTCTGTATTCATAAGACAGTGGAAACATCCTTAGGGGTCAAGAAAGCCAGCATGGAACAGTCACAGGATTAATATAGGATGTTCAGAATGGTAGGATCAAAGCATCTTGCATTAATCAAAATCAATTCCATGTTTGGTTGAGTAACAAATTTTAAATTGTCTGATTGATATCTTTGAATGTACCTGTTGACTCATAGAAAATAGAGCTTTTATTAAATTAGTTCCCTTAAGCTTGCCACACAAAGACGGAATCCTTCCCTTCTAAAGGATGAAAAGTGTTTGATTCACTAGTTTAAATGATGTCAAATCTATTTTCAAACTTGGCAGTGGTAACAAATTGCTATTTCCTCACTCTCTCTCTTCTCTTTTCCTTATCAATCTCTCATCACAATCAATATGCCCACAATATTGGTAAAGAATGCCCACCAGAATTGACTCGCTTACAGTGTTCACCCAGCAAGCACTCGACAGAGAAGTTGCAGAGAGTCCCATACCCTCAGCTGTCAGCAAAAACACTGGATTATCCATTAAGGCGCATGCAGCTCTTCAGAGTCCTGTTGCACCACAGTGTTATTTCTGGATTTCTGTAGGTGCATTTGCATTCCTATGAATAAATGTTTTTGCATGAAACTTATAAAACCATGTATTTGAAGACCAGAAGCATGTATATCCACTTATGACAGGCTCTTAATACAACTGAGGTGCTAACTGACTTTTTGGAATTGGCTTTTTTGGTAATTCCCAAGGGGGTCAGAGAGAGAGAGTCCCTACATATCCCAAAATATACCATTTAGCTACAGAATAGCTTTGCAACCTGTAAACCCAAACCAGGATATTTAAAAAATTAATGGAATTGGCTAGCACTAACACATGGTTTTATGGGTAGATGATAAAATTAGAAATATGGCCCTTCTTCTGCGGGTCACATTAAAAAAACTCAACCTTGACAAAATTCCATTTCAGGCTAGAAAGATTGCTAAAAATAAGCCCATCACTGCTGACCATCAGCAGCAGATTTTCAGTAAAGACTGCAGGCAATCTGGACACTGACTTTGATGCTTTAAATAAAATTACAGTAAATTTACTGTAAATATAATTTCTTGGGAACAGAATCAGCTACTGTGGTTAGGACTTTAATAAAGTATCACATGTTGGTAATAGCAGTGATGACAGCCACATCAACAGCAGCTGGTCAGGGGCAGCAGTGAAATTAACATGTACTGATGATCACTAATGCTTCCTGGATGACTCAGTGGGTAAAGAATCCACCTGCAATGCAAGACACACAGGAGAGGTGGGTTCCATCCCTGGGGCAGGAAGATCTCCTGGAGGAAGAAATGAAAACCCACTCCAGTGTTCTTGCTTGAAAAACCCCACGGACAGAGAAGCCTGGTGGGTTATAGTCCAAAAGGTCGCAAAGAGTTGGACATGACTGAGCGACTAAGCATTAAGCAATTATTTAATCCTTAAGCACCCGATGAAGTAGCTACCTCTGTCTATGTTATCGAACAGGAGATTGCGCCTTAGACAGGTGAGTAACCTGAGCAAAACTGACACGGGGAATAAATGGGAGAGCGAGAGCCAGGCTTTGAAATGAATCTGGAACTCACCTTCACACAGCATCTGGCCGTGATGTCAACAGAAGTCCACAGGGGCCTGTGAAGCCAAAGGTCAGTTTCCAACATCTTCAGAAGAAACAATGGACATAGATTTCAAAAGCTACATACTCTTACGTGGACATTAGCTTTTGTTTCTGTCTTTTAATATTTCAGTCGACTGAATCTGCCAATATCCAATGTCTGTCAGTCTGTTTACTGATTTTGGTGTAGAGACTGGAGGTATGGGAAATACACCAGGATGCGAATCCATCATTTTAAAAAGGTCTTCCTGAATCACTTCTCTCTACAGTGGGGTTTTTGGATTTTAGTTTCTGAGAAACTATAGCTGGGTTTTGTCCCTGTCTTTCCTGACAAATAAGAATGGAAGAAACAAAGCAAACAAATAAAAATTAAGACTTTATGCCTAAGTAAAGAACATGCTGTTGTTTCGTTGGTAGGTCGTGTCTGACTCTTTTGCAACCCCATGGACTGTAGCCCGCCAGGCTCCTCTGTCCACAGGATGTCCCAAGCAAGAACGCTGGAGGGGATTGCCGTCTCCCTCTCCAGGGGATCTTCTGGGCCCAGGGATCAAACCCAGCCTCCTGCATTGGCAGGAGGCTTCTTTACCGCTGAGCCACCAGGGAAGCCTAAAGACATGTTAGCAAGGAAATTTGGGCAGTAGTCTCCATAGGATTATAGACTATGAAACACCTTAATTATTTCTTCTGTTTGTACCTAGTTGGGGAAACTCTAAATCCAAAGCAAATGATTGCACATACACACACAAGGAAGGGGAGAAAAGAGGAATTTAAATTTTTAAGCCAGATGTTTAATTAGTTTAGATAAAATGTTTAATTATCTTCTATTTCTTATCATGTATCCATGAGTTATGTTCATAGATAAACATGAAATATAAAATGGGGAGATTGTTCCAGTGGAAATTCTTTATAAATTCAATTGCCTTTATAAAAATATTCATATTAATACAAACCAAGTGGGGAGGGATAGATTTGGAGTTTCGGATGGACATTTCAAACTGCTATATTTAAAACAGATAACCAACAAGGACCTACTACATAGCACAGAGAGCTCTGCCCAATATTCTGTAAGAACCTAAAAGGGAAAAGCATTTGAAAGAGAATACAGGCCTGTATATGCATACTGAACCATTCTGCCGTACATCTGAGACTAAGCCAACATTGTTAACCAGCTATCTGCTGTGTGTGTCTGGATTTCCCAGGCAAGAATACCGGACTGGGTTGCCACTTCCTTCTTCAGAGGGTCTTCCTGACCCAGGGATCAAACCCACGTCTCCTGCACTGGCAGGTGGATTCTTTACCACTGCGCCCCTTGGGAAGCCCTTAGTCAATTATACAACAATATAAAACAAAAATTAAAAAAGCTTTATTCCCCAACTGTGTGTGCAATAAAACAGAGAATCACTGAAGAAGAAAACCAATATAATTAAGATAATAAACGGAGGAAAGCTTTTCATTAGTTCAACTGTTGTGAGATCAATTTTAACATACACACTACTATATCTAAAACAGGAAAACGACAATGACCCACGGTATATATTCAATTCTTATAATAAGCCATAATGAAAAAGTCTAAAAAGAATATAGATATTTTAAGATGTATGTGTATTACGGCATCACTTTGCTGTATGCCTGAACTAACACTACATTGTAAATCAACTATATTTCAATAAAATTTTTTTTAATTAAAAAATATTTTAAAATAGAGTGTGTATTCCTTTTCATGAGAATGTGCAGCTGGACCAAATTTGGCAAATATCATGAATAAAAGTATTTTCTGTGTTTCTCTGTCCGGAGTTTGTAATCAGTTCAGTTCAGTTGCTCAGTCGTGTCTGACTCTGCAACCCCATGAGCCACAGCATGCCAGGCCTTTCTGTCCATCACCAACTCCCAGAGTCCACCAAACCCATGTCCATTGAGTCGGTGATGCCATCCAGCCATCTCATCCTCTGTCGTCCCCTTCTCCTCCTCCCAGCATCAGGGTCTTTTCCAACGAGTCAGCTCTTCACATCTGGTGGCCAAAGTACTGGAGTTTTAGCTTTAGCATCATTCCTTCCAAAGAAATCCCAGGGCTGATCTCCTTCAGAATGGACTGGTTGGACCTCCTTGCAGTCCAAGGGACTCTCAGGAGTCTTCTCCAACACCACAGTTCAAAAGCATCAATTCTTCGATGCTCAGCTTTCTTCACAGTCCAACTCTCATATCCATACATGACCACTGGAAAAACCATAGCCTTGACTAGACGGACCTTTGTTGACAAAGTAATGTCTCTGCTTTTCAATATGCTGTCTAGGTTGGTCCTAACTGTCCTTCCAAGGAGTGTCTTTTAATTTCATGGCTGCAATCACCATCTGCAGTGATTTTCCCCCAAAAATAAATCAGCCACTGTTTCCACTGTTTCCCCATCTATCTGCCATGAAATGATGGGACTGGATGCCATGATCTTTGTTTTCTGAATGTTGAGCTTTAAGCCAACTTTTTCACTCTCCTCTTTCACTTTCACCAAGAGGCTCTTTATTTCCTCTTCACTTTCTGCCATAAAGTTGGTGTCATTTGCATACCTAAGGTTATTGATATTTCTCCTGGCAATCTAGATTCCTGCTTGTGTTTCTTCTAGTCCAGCGTTTCTCATGATGTACTCTGTATATAAGTTAAATAGCAGAGTGACAATATACAGCCTTGACGTACTCCTTTTCCTATTTGGAACCAGTCTGTTGTTCCATGTCCAGTTCTAACTGTTGCTTCCTGACCTGAATACAGGTTTCTCAAGAGGCAGGTCAGGTGGTCTGGTATTCCCATCTCTTTCAGAATCTTCCACAGTTTATTGTGATCCACACAGTCCAAGGCTTTGGCATAGTTGATAAAGCAGAAATAGATGTTTTTCTGGAACTCGCTTGCTTTTTCCATGATCCAGCGGATGTTGGCAATTTGATCTCTGGTTCCTCTACCTTTTCTAAAACCAGCTTGAACATCTGGAAGTTCACGGCTCACGTATTGCTGAAGTCTGGCTTGGAGAATTTTGAGCGTTACTTTACTGGTGTGTGAGATGAGTGCAATTGTGCGGTAGTTTGAGCATTCTTTGGCATTGCCTTTCTTTGGGATTGGAATGAAAAATTCTTGACAAATTAATCAGGCACACCTTCCCTGGCCTGTGTTGTCTTGGGGATTGTATCTGCACGTCATCAGTAAAGACTCTAATCCATTATTTTGGTTGTATCCTGTTTTTACTTACTGTGTGTCTGGCATGACAAAAAATTAAAAAAAAAATTTACAAGTTCTGAAATGCTTAAATATGAGAGATTTACCCCCCAAAGTCCCAGTTCTGTAATTCTCTAGAAAGATGAGACGTGGGTCACCACTCATCTATACTGGTCTACGGGTAGGTCATGGCTGGCCCCTCAGATGGTGCTCGGCTTCTCCATTCGCTCCATGAATGTAGGCCCCCTTCTCCTCTAGGCTTTTTATTTTGTGACCCCCATGTGGGGAAGTTTTCTAGACTGAACAGAGTCATCTCACCCACTCGCCATTTCTGAAACACACCGTGACATTTCCTGCCTCTGCTCCTTTCTTCATACTGTGCCCAGCTCCGCCTCGCCACCTAAATGTCCTCTAATGCAGCCTCTCCAAAGCAGGACTCAGTTTCTGCAGCCCAGCTCGAATGCTGTGTTCAGGGAGAGTCATTAGAAGCACTTCAACTTCTTTCTGAACTACCAAGGAAGTTTTTTCCTGTACAAACTTACACCAAACCAATATGAAACAAAAAAGAAAAGAAAAATTCTGCGTGTCTTTATGTCCACCTCTTGAATTTCTAACAACAAAGCCCACTCCTTGGAGGCAGGCTCTAAGATGCCTTGTTCTGCTCACAGCTCATGACACTATCCTTCTTAAGGCCTCAGCAGACACTTGTGTCAGTCGCTCAGTCACGTCTAACTTTTTGCAACCCTGTGAACTGTGGCCCACCAGACTCCTCTGTCCATGGAATTCTCCAGGCAAGAACACTGGAGTGGGTTGCCACGCCCTTCTCCAGAGGATCTCTCTGACCCAGGGATCGAACCCAGGTCTCCTGCATCGTGGGCAGATTCTTTACAGTCTGAATATTTCTTTTATAGTAAATACTGAGAACTTTGTAGGGTTTAAATGCAACAATCTCAAAGAGGTCTTTTTCTGCTTTATTTTTTCTATGTCTTTAGTCTTTTAGGAAAATAATATGCAGAACATTAAACTGTCACTTATTCCAAAAGAATTGCTATGATTAATATACTCACTGGAAAGAAATAATTGTATCTTAAACACATTTGATGATGTCTTCTTAAGACAGCAACATAATTTGTTTTCCTGGTAACTGAACAGTTCTGCCTGAAGAATTTCATATTTGAGGTCTTAAGTTTAAACGATTTTCCCCCATAAAGGCATTCCAAGTGGGAATAAGGCCTTAAGTAATTAACCCTTATTCAATTGGCCTTTTATGGGTTAGATTACAGACATTTGTATATTTCAAAGGTAATATACAAAAATATCACATTGGAATTTAGGTTATATTATTTTGGGCAGAAATGAAGACTGTGGTTCTGGCAAGATTATGAACTTACCTTATGTGCAAGCCTTTCTGATAGAAACACCTGGAAATATATATATTCTTTTAAAGGAGGAAGTAAAATGTACATATGCAAAAATGAGGAACAGCAAGTCTGCTGTCTGACGCGTGGTGGGGATGGTATCAGGGAGACAGGGATCACAGCGTGTCAGAATTAACAGTGTCTGGTCTCGGGGCTCACGGCTGCAAGATGGTTCTTTCACAGTGCACAGGAAAGCATGCTGAAGTCCTACAGACACTGGAACCGACGCCTTGTATACGGCTGGGATATTCGAATGTGACACACACAGGTGAAGGGCAGAAGTAATTCACCCAACAGCTTACAGAGACAATGAGGGAAGCCAGACTGTGAAAAAAAGTAGCGTCTTGAATTTAAAAAATGCAGACTTGTGCCTTGCATTGCTGCTGCGTTGCTTCAGTCGTGTCCGACTCTGTGTGACCCCACAGACGGCAGCCCTCCAGGCTCCCCCGTCCCTGGGATTCTCCAGGCAAGAAAACTGGAGTGGGTTGCCATTAGTATCTGAATGTATACGCTTCATGAAGCACTGAAATCTTGAAGTTAAGAAGTTTTTAAACATTCGATCCTAGGGCAAGGGTAAATCCTACTGCTCTTGGCAGAAGCAAGCATACAAACAGCAACCAAAATTCTGAGTATTCTCAGAGCTCGATCTGCACAGGGCTTCCTTGTGGCTCAGACGTAAGGGATCTGCCTACAATGAGGGAGACCCGGGCTCAAACTTCTGGCTGGGAAGACTCCCTGGAGAAGGAAACACCAAACCGCTTTAGTGTTCTTGCCTGGAGAATCCCATGGGCAGAGGAGCCTGGTGGGCTACAATCTATGGGGTCACACAGAGTCAGACATGAGCAAGTGACCAACACTCAATCTGCACGGTGTCACAAAGAGTTGGACACGGCTGAGTGACTGACATTCAATCTGTACAGGATCCTACAAGAAAGAAGCTCTATTAAAGATGAATTCACAATAAACATTTTTTAAAAAATTACAAAATCCATGAGGAAATAGTTCATCTTTTGCAAGAGTTAGATGAATAGAAAATTAGCCCATGATGAACTTCAGTTAATAAAGTAAAACTGAGGCAATACAATAAGATAGAATGCCTTTTATAATTTTAAATTCAATTCAGAAGCTTGACCTAATGGACAAAAATAAGAAACTGGAATTATAAAAAAGGAACCAAAAAATTATGGAAAATCAACAGAGATCTGAAAAAGCACCAAATAAAATTTCTATATATAGTTGGTCAGAAAATAGTTAATAAGGATCTGTACCATATGTATAATTAAATTCAGACACTTGATATAAAGGACATATATAAAATCTTGAACTAAAAATTATATTTAAAAAATTGTATGTACATAATAATATCCTGACACATAAAGAACATATTCAATTAAGCTTCAACAGGCACTGAAGAGATCGGTATCACAGAGACCAAATTCTGTGATAACCAATAAATGTAATTAGAAATCTGTAACAAAGTTTTAACTTCAGAAATTTCATATAATTTGAGTAACAACTTTTGAGACTTCAATGCTTAGAAGTGTATAGCGTTAAATACATATTTAGGAAAGAAGAGAAGCTTCAAATTAATGAAATTGAAGGTCTAAGTTACCAAAGAAGAAATTAGAATGACCCTCTCCAGCAAAAAAAAAATATATATATATATATATTCATTCCCTGAGTACTGCCTTTTTCTACTTTACTTACTCAGGGAATGAAAATTTAAATAAGAATTAGACATTTTTTATACCCTCTACTCCCCAGCACCTTCCAAGATTTTCTCAAGTTTCAAAACATTGGTAACAACTGCTGATGAAGCTCTGTGGAAAAAAAATACATGCAATATGACCAACGGAATAGTTAATTAGCACAACTGCTTCAGGAGAATTTGACAGTTTGTGCTGATTCTATCCATGCACAGGCCTTTGCCCCGGGGAAATTCTCACACATGAGCACAGAGGAACCTGCATTTGACTGCTCGTTGCCCACTGTCTGCCACAGAGAGAGGTGCAATCAACTCAGTAAGGGAATGGACAAGAAAGGGTGAGACCGCGTCGCTCAAAATGATGAGAAAACCGGCTTGTTGCACAATAGAATTCTAGTAAACAGTCAAAAATAAACATGTAAGATGATAACTGATGGACTGATCTTAAGAAGAAATGAGTTCAATGAGAATGTAGGAAGATACAAAGAAGAGAGAAATCCCAGCTCCCGGGTGTATTTTCTGTGTATCTGGGGCAAGCCATACAATCTGTGCGCCTTGGTTTTCTCGTCTGTAAATAAAGATGATATCAGTATTGGTATCATAAAATCATGGCAAGATTATGAATAATTCCTACAAGATGCCTTAATGCCCAGCACTGAGAAAGCCTCGTGAATGGTTGTTGTTGCTATTATCATTATAATTATTATTACTACTACTTCTTACATGTGTGATGATTTATATGGAAGATAATGAGGGAAAGCTGGAGAAGAAAATGGCAGCCCACTCCAGTACTCTTGCCTGGGAAATTCCGACAGAGGAGCCTGGGGGGCTACATGGGGTCACAAGAGTTGGACATGACTTAGCGACTAAACAGCAATAACGAGGGAAAATAATATGATATTGCTTTACTAATATGTGTGCACTGTAACAACAGCATCTAAGAAAATCTTGTGCTCCACCTTGAATAGTAAGGAGGAAAGACAGAAGGAGCAAGGCAGGACTGCAGGACTGAGAGGCTCTGGCTTCTTTTTTAATATTTATTTTATTTTATTTGGCTATGCTCAGTCTTAGTTGCAGCACACAGGATCTTCAGTTGCATTAAGTGGGATCTAATTCCCTGACCAAGGATCCAAACTGGGTCCCCTGAATTGGAAGTGCAGAGTCTTAGCCACCGGGCCACCAGAGAAGCCCCAGGCTCCTGGTTTTATCTGTAATGTTGCACTGATTGTAAAAATAGAAACAAAATAAATATGTTAAAGCAAAATGTTAAAAAATGATGTAAGTTTTATAAGGGGACCATTATATTTATTCTAAACTTTTTGTGTTAAAAATATTTCATACTTTAAAAAATAAATTTCCAGGAAATTTCAAAATTTTCAGGCTTTAGGGCTTTGCTTCTGTGTTTTTGTAAAATGGGGTTGAAAGTATCTGCCACATGGGATTTTAAAAAGGTCAGATGAGATAACGCACACAGGCACTGCACCACATATGTAGAAGGTGGTACTTAATAAATGCAAGTTAAATATCAATCTAATATAAATCAATTGTTTCCAAAAAGTGTAAACAAAGAATAAATTTCCAACTTATTTTTCTACTCACTAAATTTATTTCTTGTTCATATATGAACTAGTTTGCAGATGTGATGGGGACTAGAAAAGCATAGAGAAATGAAAAATCAGAAGAATTCAATTGGTCTTGGTTTAGCACTTTATAACTGGGAGTATGAAATTCACAAAATGTCAGAAGGCTTTTTAAAACTTTGCCACTCAAAGAGTGACGTGGGGTCCCACTCACTGGGGAGGTGGTTAAAAATGCTGGATCTTGGGCTCCACCTCAAAATTTCTAGAATTAGAATATGTTTTTTAATACAATCCTCACACAATTTCAGCATAAAGTTCAAGACAGTACTTCAAAAAAAAATAATAATTTAGTCCAGGGATCTGTCACTAGGGTCCATTTTAATGGCTAGAAAACTTCATTTTAGGCTTTTTCTCCCCTTTCTTAATTTCATATATTCCCAAGAATGAGAATCTACAGATCAAGGTTATCTAAAAATGTTTTTGTAATCCTTTACACAGAACCTGAAAATGTAGAGTGTTAGTCAACTCCGCTTTCTTGAGGGAAATATGATACAGTGATTGAAATAATCAGCTCACAATATCATAAGCCTGGTCATTTCCCCCCCATTATATGAGGCTTGTAAAGGCTAAGCCGTTAATAACTAGAGAGTCTTTCAAATCAATCAGCTTTTTATGATGTTTTATCCAATGAGGATCAGGAGTCTTAGGATTAAATTTGTCAATGAAAATTTGAAAATGGTATCTTACTTAATCCTTTTCTTCCCATTCTAGATTTTGGGCTTTTTTTTTTTTTTTTCAGTGATATAGATACAGGTTTAGACATCTCCAATCGATGAGAGTACTCTGCCAAAGGATTAAAAGATTAACAAGATTAAAAAAAAAAAAAAAACGCTTCCCTCTGTTGCAGTATCCTCTCATATCTAATGCTGGAGCAGATCATTTAGAGTTCAGTGTGT
>SJXQ01013027.1:1103082-1127067 GCA_006408695.1 Aepyceros melampus
CAGGAGACGTGAGAGACGCGGGTTCCCTCCCTGGATCAGGCAGACACCCTGGAGGAGGGCGTGCCCACCCACTCCAGTATGCGTGGAACATTCAGTATTCCAGGACCCCAAGGACAGGGGAGCCTGGCTGGCTACAGTGCCTAGAGTCGTGAAGAGCCAGACACCCTGCTGACTAAACAGCAACACACGGACTGAAGGATCTAGGCTCTTGTCTCCTGATCGTCACTTAGTAATGAAATGACCTTGAATATCGATTCATTCAGAAACTCTTTTTCCACATGTCCATGCACCAGGAATCACACACCGCATTAAGGAGCGGGGGTGGGCACAGCTGACAAAAGCCCCTTCCACGAAACAGCTTGTGAACCTGGAGCTGGATTTCTCACCATAAAGCCGAAGAGCTGGACTACGGTCCTTCCCAACCTAAAATTTCACTAAACAATAAGCCAAATCTCAGATTCCTTAAAATATCGTATAGGAACACATAACAATATGAAGTAAAACAGGACACGAGGAAAATCAGCTTATAACTTGCCTCCGATAGAGTCGATCTTAGGAGTATTAATTCTTCCTTACAAAAACAGATATACTATAAAGAAAAGTGAAGTCACTCAGTCGTGTCCGACTCTTTGCAACCCCATGGACTGTAGCCTACCAGGCTCCTCTGTCCATGGGATTTTCAAGGCAATAGTACTGGAGTAGACTGCCATTTCCTTCTCCAGGGGATCTTCCCGACCCATGGATTGAACCCAGGTCTCCCACATTGTAGACAGACGCTTTACCGTCTGAGCCACCAGGGAAATCATACTATAAGGAAGGGACATTATAAAATGTTTTTTAAAGGTTTAGCTTCAGTTTGGTCTGATGTAAAATATTGGAACTCTTTCAGGAAGCATGCCTGTCAAGGACAAAAGAGAAAAAAATTATTTCAAGGAAATTAACAGTGATGAGAAAGGAAGTTCCATTTTACTCCTTGGGAAGATGAATCTGTTCTGTACATCTGATACTAGTCAAAACATAAAGAACAATGTATTCTCTAATAAGGTTTTATGTGTGTGCTGAATTTTCTGATTCATGGTAATTGGACCAGAAAAGGTAAAGCATGTTATTAGTGGACAAATTACAGAGTATAAACTAAATTAGCCTAGACTCTCGGCTGCATCATTATAAAATTAGGTGGGAGAGGTCATAATTATTTAATTTGTGTCCAAATCTCAGCTGGAAAATGTTCCAAAGGAACAAACGATCCAAGTAATTTTAGGAGAAGGGAAAGTCCTTGCGGCCCAGCTTATAAAACCCAATATTGACAGACATAATTAACATACTACCTTCCTGACCATATCTCCAGAGGTGTTTGGACAGGAAATCTAATTCTCTACAGATAAATTCTCTGTTATTTTTTTAAATCGTAACTTAGTGAAACAGATCATTTCCTTGACATGCTGTCATCATAAGACGCCCTTCCTGACACATCCCTCAAAGTTGCTGACATTGGATGGTTGCTTCTGCTGGTTAATATGGGTACTGAACTATAATAGGAAACAGATATATTAAGTACACAAAACTGAATTTGTTCTTCCATTAAAGTCATAAATTGTGGAAGCTGAAATAGCCTTTCAAGTTATTAGCGTGTTTTCTCATGTTATAGATGAGGAAACAANTGTAGTAGAGCCAGAAGTCAGGCAGGTTTATTCCTCCAGTTCCATTCTTCTTTCTCAAGATTGCTTTGGCTATTCGAGGATTTTTGTATTTCCAAACAAATTGTGAAATTATTTGTTTTAGCTCTGTGAAAAATACAGTTGGTAGCTTGATAAGGATTGCATTGAATCTATAGATTGCTTAGGGTAGTATACTCATTTTCACTATATTGATTCTTCCGATCCATATCTGTGGTGGATTCATGTTGATGCATGGCAAAACCAATACAATATTGTAAAGTAATTAACCTCCAACTAAAATAATTAAATTTATATTAAAAAATAAAATATAATATAAAAAACTCTTCAACCTGCAGACATTACTTCATCATGCACTGGTGTTCAAATATTTTTTTTTTTAAATAACAAGGGTATTCCACAGTTATAATTCAAGTATTAAATAAGGTATTTAGTGGAAAAATTTTCTAAAAGCCATGTTTCTTTAGTATATTGCCTACATGTATAATAAAATGAAATTTTAAGCTTAATAATTACTGGTTTGAACTGACAATCTTGTTTTTTTCATGTAACAACTTCTTTAATTTTCATATATTTTCTCAATCAATAGAATGTAGTTTCATATTCAAAATAATTCCTTCATGAAAAAAAGAAATGACATATTACTGTTATATCAGCTTATTAATTAACCTGAAAGCAAGATGAGAATAGACATTTTTATTGTTTCAAATGTTAAAATAATGACATGCTTTCCTATTAACACTTCTCAGAGTCCTGAAAATCTTAGCATTTTTAAGTTCAGACTGGATGATGTTAAAAAAAAAAAGTCTTAGAACATCAAAACCATTTTCCAATAGGAGATAGAATGGCTTCCTCTTTGTTAACTTTTACTGAAAAACTCTACTGAAATGCATGTAGTCATGTTACCTAGCAGACTGGACTAAACGAGTGATTATATATCTTAACTTCATTTGTTTATAAGTTAAAATTTTGCATTCACAACTGAAGGACTATGCATATTTTACCTGGCAAACATCTATAAATCTTAGCATATTGTCTTATATTTTAATATACTACTCTTATTTAGGTATAATCTTTGTCTCAGTGTGTTAACACTTCATGCATCTCTTGGAAGTACCTCTAAGTGTTTCATCTATTTTTCTCACTTTAATACATTACAATAAAAGTATTTTGCTCTAATTAAGAAGTTGCTTTATTCAAGTATTCCTGCAATGCATCTGGGGAGATCTGAAGATGAATCATGCAAAGCACTTTTCCTGAGTTAGCATAAAATCAGCTTGATAGAGTATTCCATTATATCCCTCAATATGCCTTCTACATCTTTTATATTCCAGTGCTCCTTCTTTCTGTGTCATGGAATCATTTTTTGAGGTCAAGTTGCTTCATATCAAGAATTATTTTCCATAATTTTTTGGATGTTTTCTACAGGATTGGATGCCAATGCCACTATTTTTTTTATATATCAGTAACATCTCTGAGTCTCCTATGCTATTCATAACCATGGTCTTTCTCATCTTAACTATTTTCTCTTTAACCATTAACTTTAAAAACATCAAAAGGCTTCAGTATAATGAACATTACACTCTTTTTCTTTTTTTTTTCTGGGGGGTGTGGAGTGAGTGGCTTAGTTAATACATAGTGTTTTCTAAGAGTCATTCATGTTTTCTACCCATTACTAGTTTTATTAATTCATTTGTTCATTCATTTACAAATCCAAAATGATTTAATTATAGCAACATAAGTTTAAAATAATAAAAGTAGTGTGCATCACACATTTTCTCTGTAATTTTCACTCTCATATAATGTCTCTATTACTCTAAATAAGTCTTGGATCTCTAAGAACCAACCTAAAATTATGTTTATTCGTATATTTTCTTGAGAAGGAAATGGCAACCCACTCCAGTATTCTTGCCTGGAGAATACCAGGGACAGAGGAGCCTGATGGGCTGTTGTCTATGGGGTCGCATAGAGTCGGACATGACTGAAGTGACTTAGCAGCAGCAGTAGCAGCATATATTTTATAAATTATTCTGTCAATAAATCTTTGCAATCATGTCTTTGACAAATGTTGATTCCCACCAACTCATATTTGACTTTGGCTATGTTGTTTCTCTTATTTCCATCATTCAGTTTTTTAAGTCACAGAAACTCTAACATAGCTGGCTAGGATATCCTCTGTAGAACTAGTTGATTTCCCCTCTGCAAATTCCACTTTCTCTTCGACTAAGATAACTGTTAGCTCTCTTCTATACACACCTCCTTAATTTATACTACATGCCACCATGCTAGATAAATCAAATCATCTACGCAAAATCAATGCATGTTTAATGTCAGTTGTGTTCTTTTCTTGCTTCCAAACTTACATGTAGTGAAATCCTAAAGATATAGATTGTAGGAATCAGTTATTCTCCGACATATAAAGTTATGGCAGGTTGTAATATTGATGATCTATTTCCTTTATTTTTGTCTATTTTTTCTTCATTATTCCTTTTCCAGTGAGTTAACAGCACCCATCACTCATGTAGAAACAAATGAATATTTATTTTTTTATGTTTGTTTGATTTTGCTGTGGTTTAATTTTTAGGCTTCTTGGGAAAGCCATAAGAAATTGATCATGTGAGCAGATACTGAGAAAACTGCCTTACTTTTTAGTATTCTTAGTTTCCTCATCTGTAAAATGGAATAATAATGATAAGAATGTCTACTCTTAGAGTTATTCTGAGAAATACAGTAACAATACACTTAAAGAGCTAAGGTTGATTCTTGATGCATGCATGCGTGCTCAGTTGCTTCAGTAGTGTACATCTCTTTGCAACCCAATGGACTGTAGTCCACCAGGCTCCTCTGCCCATGGCATTCTCCAAGCAAGAATATTGGAGTGAGTTGCCATTTCCTTCTCCAGGGAATCTTCCCCACCCAGAGATCAAACCTGCTTCTCCAGCGCCTCCTGCATTGCAGGCAGACTTTTGTCACTGAGCCACTAGGGAAGCCCCTTAATCTAGATACATAGTCTTTAAAAAATCAAGGCAATCTAAATGTACTTTGATTAATAATGTTATTTAAAGAAATATTTTTGTCAACAATGAACTATTTCTGTATGATTTCTGGTCCAAATATTTTTATTAATGTACTGCTTATGTACCACTTTAAACCTCATATGCCCACTTTTGACTTCAGAAACCAGCTACTTCACTTTGGTTGTAATTTGACAGTGCCTTTTTATATGTCCATGCCATATAAAATACTGCTTCCTTCTCCCATTCCACAAAATAAGGAATGCCATAGGAATATGATCAACACTCTCACATGCACAATACCTAAGTTCCAGGATGGTAGGCAAGGGTAGGAAATTATTTTTGTTCACTGGGGAGTGAAAACCAATGCCTTTTCTTTTCCTCTCTCAGAGAAGCATCTCTGAAATAAATATTTCAAAAGAGTCTTTCAGAAATTCCTGGGGGATCCACCACTAATCAGGAGTTGCTTACCCTATTGTTTGATTTCCCACCTCTTCTGTACACAAAACTCTTGATTTCTTCCTTCTGCTCTGGGATCAACCTCCAAATAAAGGCTATACATGCAAGCTGACCTTAGACATAAGAAAATCTGACTATGATAAGATGCTAACCCCCTGCCCAGGTGACTTAAATAATTTATTCTGTTCAGTTCAGTCACTCAATTGTGTCCAACTCTTTGCAACCCATGAATCGCAGCAAGCCAGGCCTCCCAGTCCATCACCAACTCCCGGAGTTTACTCAAACTCATGTCCACCGAGACGGTGATGCCATTCATATGCAGGCCGTAATATTAATTTGTAATTTACACTGTTCAAACACTTTTGTAATGATGTGTCTTAACTGTTTCAGATAGTAATGTTTTGTTCTTAGCAAGATATTGAAGTTCTTAAATTTGGGGACTTTATTTTCAATGAGCATCAGTAATATTTCAAAACAGTGTATACACTGATCTGAAAATGACTTTCTACCAGAATACTCTGAGAAAGAGGAAACCACCTCAAAATGATTGCAATCTCATAAGGTAGCCAATACCAGACCACAGCTGCATGACATCAACAATATCTCCAGATGCACCTCTGAGGCCTGCCAGTATTCATTTGAGAAAGGAGCCAACAGAAGTGACACCAAGGAGTTAGCCACGGGCCCCAATGCTTTGAATAGAACGTACATTCAGACTTTGGCATCTGGTTCCTACTTTTGCCAAATGTGCCTTGTTTGTATCCACAGCTGTTAAATGTGTTCGTTGAAAGGGAATAGACCAGGGAAAAGGAAGAGATTGATGAGAGATACGCAAGCTTCTGTGGGAGGCTGTGTCAAGCCAATATACAATTTACTCACAGATAATTATTTGCTTTAGAAATCTGGTGTCATTTATGCGAACAACTGTGATATGTTATGAGCAGAAACCTCATTTTATAGCAATGTTCTTCATATTTCATTGTAAATTAGGAATTTATAATTGTACTCAACTAATTATCACCTAAAGAGCAAATATATCATTTACTTCAAATAATATAAACTGACTCCTTAGATTGAATTATTAAAAGCAGGAATATATATAATTCTCTGATTACACTTATAATGTAAGGCTTTTACAAACATATTAGCAAATAAAAGTCTTTATGCTGACACTCTATTAAGTATATGAAATTTTTAACCATTCAAAGCAGTTGAATATTATACATAATATTTAAAACTTTCAGAAGTGTGCATGTTTATTTCTACTCTATGCTTTATTTGTACAGCAAAAATGCATTTTAAAATATTTTGAAAGTGAAAGCTTAATGCCTTTATGTATTAAAATAATTAGTATGATGCAAATTTACTGAATTCACAGTTCTTATCTTTCTAAAAGTGAATGTGTTAGTGGCTCAGTCATGTCTGACTCTGTAACACCACAGACTGTAGTCTGCCAGGCTCCTCTGTCCATGGAATTCTCCAGGCAAGAATATTGGAGTGGATTATCATTCCTTTTTCAGGGGATCTTCCTGACACAAGGATTGAACCTGGGTCTCCCACATTGCAGGCAGATTTTTTGCTGTTTAAGCCACCAGGGAAGTCCTTTCTTTCTATATTTATTCACAGAAATAGCATAATTTGTAATGAAAGGATGGAGTAAATCATATTACTATTATTATTTTAGAAAAATTACTGATGTGCCATATTAAGGAGTAGAGTAAAATTTATCACAGTTGGATTGTCTGCATAGTTCATGCAGAGTGATAAAAGTTATAAAGTATAATTTATCTACTAAGAAGCCAATTCTCACTTGTCATTTCAGACCAATAACTGCTGATTAATTTTCAGAAGAACCTTTTTTTTTTTTAACTCTGATGTCTTATGTTAGTTTACACTACACATATCACATGTTTTAAGGTTTTAGACTATTCTAGCTCTAGTATTCAAGTCCCCTTAGAGTACCCTGCTGAACTCAAAAGAAAACAAGAGTGGGTAAATGAATTTATGAATCACTGTCTTTTTCACTTTTTTAAATGACTTGACCACTGGGGATTAAGATGTTAAATAGATTTTTATAGTTGAAATAAGCAATTTTAGAGATTCAAACGGAGAAGGCAATGGCAACCCACTCCAGTACTCTTGCCTGGAAAATCCCATGGATGGAGGAGCCTGGTAGGCGCAGTCCATGGGGTCGCTAAGAGTCAGACACAACTGAGCGACTTCACTTTCACTTTCCACTTTCATGCATTGGAGAAGGAAATGGCAACCCACTCCAGTGTTCTTGCCTGGAGAATCCCAGGGACGGGGGAGCCTGGTGGGCTGCCGTCTATGGGGTCACACAGAGTCGGACACGACTGAAGCGACGCAGCAGCAGCAGCAGCAGCAGCAGCAGAGATTCAAATCCTATTTCACCTTAGAAAGTAGGCATGGGAATTTTTTTTTTTTTTTGGCATAGAAGTTCTAAACAGTCTCAGAATCACAGTCTTCCTTCGTAAACTTCATGACCTTCTTATTCCAAAACTTGTTTCAAAAGGAGATATGGGAAAAGAAATTCACTTTGCTCATGATAAAGGAGGAGTCCTGCTGTTCTTGTGATGAAAGAAAGAAAGAAAAAAAAAAAAAACACTTTTCATAACTTTCCTCTTCCTTTATGATTAAAGTATCTCTTATGATCATAGAAAATTTCTCCTCCTCTTGTGACAATAAAAAAACTAATGACCAGATCTCTGATAATAAAAAGCAAAAGTTTTCTTCACCTATGTCCTACATCAGAAGTAACATATAAGTGAGAAGTCTAAACTGGCATTCTGTTTCGGTTTATAAAAGAACAATCCCACAGATAAGTTTATTTGGGATAACTGGGTTGATATTGAACATCCTGTACAATTAAAAAAAAAAATGGTCAGGGTTAGTGCATGATTTGCATGTGTGTGCCTTGCCTACCTATACACTGTTGTTAGGGTAGTATCTTAATTATTCCTAATGATTTTATGGTGATCCTTCAAAACATGTCATGAGGTAGAGTGATGGCAAGTAATGAAATCCAGACACAAACAGATAGGAAGTACATAAAAAATATGTAACAAACAGAGGAGCAAAAGTGGCACAGTTTAATTTAAAAATGAAACAAATTATCAGCTTGAGTGCTTTTCTTTGCAATTAAAACCTCACTAGATTAAAAAAAACTATATACAATTTTATGGTCATGTAAATGACAAATGGACATTTATACTGGGCTTCAGGGCTCCATTTTCCACTTTGAGAGGGTCTCTGGCTCGCTCATACATGTATGAACTGTGCCTTGGGTTCCTTCAGGATTGGCAATATGCTGTCACCATTTATAAGCTACATGTTTCCTTCTTCAGTCCTACAGTAAAACAAATAATTGTTTTCCACAAGTTGGAACAAAATCTGACCTTTGGTCTTATTGGATCAACTGAAACCAATCACTGCAGCCAGTATAATATCAGGAGATTAATTAAATGACTTAACCGGGATTACTGCTCACTCCAGGTATAAATATCATTGTAATGGAGGTTTGATGATAATGCTTGACCTAACAAAAGTATCAGTAAAACAGAATGGTTGGTTTTCTAAAATTTAGTTAATGTTAAGAGGGAGGTGTATATTGGGTAAGCAATGATCTTCTCTTAATATTTATAAAAACAAAAATGTTGTTAGTTAATGTTTAAAAACACACGAAATGTGAGTTTTCAGATTTCTTTGTTTCTATAAAATAGCTATTACTCTAATTTACACTCAATTTACATCAAAATATCATGCATTTTACATGCATATTTCTAAAATTGTGAGAATTTTAATTATTACAATTTATATGTTGGGAAGATTTAGTCAAAGGCAATAAAATCACTATTTGATCTTGGGTAAGAAAAAAATACAGAATCAAATATCTGTTTAGATAATAGCACTAAAGTTCTAGTCTCTTTCTCATTACTAAACCTCTGGGAGAAAATCAGGGGACGTTATACATATATATAGACACAATACATATATACAACTGTGTGTGTGTGTATCATGCACATATATATCCATATACATATATATACTAGTGTAAACATGCATATCTATGTGTGTATGCATAATACATATTCATATATATAAACAAGTGACAGGGAGTATACATCAGTGAATTCAACTTTTTAGACATTTTTGGTATAAGTCCCTATTGTGCAGAGAAAAACATATACTTGAGAGGTTATGATTTTAGAAACATTAAATGCTCTAACTGGAACCCCTACCACTGTTTGCTATGCAGTGCTGATTGTTATGACCATAAATCTGGGCATATAATGTTAAGGACAGGGTTGGAGCTGTCTGATTTGAAGCATATAAAGTCTTAACTGCCACAGATAATGTCAACCCAAATTATTATTTCCATTTCAACACAGATTATAGGACAGGAAGTCATAAATGGAAATTAAAAAATAAATTCAGCACATATTTCAGAAAGTACCTTTTCATGTAGAGAATAGTAAATGCTTTAGAAGAGCCTGCAGGCAAAGTTGTTGAGGCAAAAAGCAGGAATGTCATTCAAGAAACAATTAGATGCCATCCTTGGGGAAATGGAGTACTAAAAAGTATATGCCTTGATGGACCAAATGACCTTTATTTGCTCTCCAAAAATCCCTCATGCTCTTATAATTCTAATCGAGAAATATTTCAGCAATTTGGCCTCCAGCAATGTCAGTTCTTACTTGAATTATTCACCTCACCAGTTCACTGCTGAGGAAGAACCTTTCTCTTACTGCCACAAAGATTGCATATTGACCACATGTAATCTCAAAACTGTTGTTCATAGGCATTTTTTACAAGGACACCTTAGGTCAGATACTATACAGGGTGTGACTATAGAAGGCTGTTTCAAATCCAATTTGATTGCAAACTGACCCAAACTGGAGAAGAAATTCAATTAACTTCATTAATTATAAGAAAGTATGGAGATTATTAAGTATTATTAAAATGTTTTCTTAGCCAACATTTCAACATATAGTTTGTTCTTGAGGAATGAACTCTGTATAAATGATCATTTTCTAATTATTTTGATTAGGTTAATGGGCTAACTATAGACTATATTTTAATAGAATATTATGGAAATAAAAATAAGTAAATAGGAACCTTAAAAGAAGTTAATTACAGTTGATCTGAAAACACATGAATTCAATAATTGTACACTTCAGAAAGTTAGCAGTTGATATTGAAGAAATGTAATATGCAAAATTTACTGGTGCGTTTGAGTAAAGTTGGAGAAATCAGCTATCTAGTTTTCTGGTTTTTGCTAGGTTTAGCTGAACGCAGAATTATTAAGAACCCAGGGATATTGTGAAAACGACATTCCCCTTATTATGTTCTTAAAGTGACATTCAGTGAAAGAAAAAGAACATGTTTCTCTCTGTCATCTAAATGAACTCCTAGAGTTCTCTCTGTGTATCACAAATTGGAACCCAGTGGTGAGCTGAGTGTCAATAGTGTATTTTCAAAGGCTAATAGAAGGTCACATAAATGGGACAATTCAAGGCAAAAAAAAAAGAAGAAGAAGAAGTAGAGGCTTTAAAAGTGCCAGTACATTTACGTGTTTTAAAACAAGTAAATATTTTAGGAATGGTTGCCAAAGATGAAAATGTTTAAAAACATGTATGTTCATTAGAGTGTGAATTATTTTTATACTGGATGAAATCTGCTAATAATGTATGTGATACTTTATAAAATACAGTAACAGAGCATCATATTAATAAAGTAAATAATGAAATTTATAAATCAGTCTGTACTAAATAAGCAAAATTATTGTGCTAAACATATATTCTGTGGATTATATCTCAGAATCTTTTAAACTATGCAATCATAGCTAAAATAAGAGTTTGAATTGAACTTCGAAATGATGGAAAGATTATTTCTCATTTACAAAATAAAGTTTTAACCTAGTGTTTAATATATAGAGAATAATGTTTTGACATAAATTACAAACAGGATGAAAACATTAAATCAAATAATTCTCAGCAATGCATAATCAAATGAGAACTTCTGTAACAAAAATAGCAAATGGTTAAATACTACTCTGATGCTCATAGTAATTATGTAAAGTAAGCTGCTGCTGCTGCTGCTGCTGCTGCTAAGTCGTTTCAGTAGTGTCCGACTCTGTGCGACCCCATAGGTGGGAGCCCACCAGGCTCCGCCGTCCCTGGGATTCTCCAGGCAAGAACACTGGAGTGGGTTGCTGTTTCCTTCTCCAGTGCATTAAAGTGGAAAGTAAGTCGCTCAGTCGTGCCCGACTCTTAGGGACCCCATGGACTGCAGCCTACCAGGCTCCTTCATCCATGGGATTTTCCAGGCAAGAGTACTAGAGTGGGTTGCCATTTTCTTCTCTGGCTAGTACTTATTAATTTATGAGATTTTAAAAACTCTCTTTTAAGTATGAAATATGTATTATAATTAATTTCTTCAAACTCTGTAAAATTGCCTATTACTCATTTAATTTAGTTAAAAATGGCATTTGATTATTCTCCAGTAGTCTTTTTGATATTTAAATATAGCTAGAAGTTATTAGGCTTCCCTGATAGCTCAGCTGGTAAAGAATCCACCTGCAATGCAGGAGACTTGGGTTCGATCCCCAGGTTGGGAAAATCCCCTGGAGAAGGGAAAGGCTACCCACTCCAGTATACTGCCTTGGAGAAATCATTCAATTCCTGGGTTGGGAAGATCTGCTGGAGAAGGGAAAAAGCAACCTACTGTAGTATTCTGACATGGAAACCCCCATTTAAAAAGAATGGAACAGGACTGAGCGACTTTCAATTTTATTTATTTATTTGCCTGGATTTCGCTAATAGCTCAATTGGTAAAGAATCTGCTTGCAGTTCAGGAGACTCAGGTTTGATTCCTGGGTTGGGAAGATCCTCTGGAGAAGGAAATGGCAATCCATTCCAATATTCTTGCCTGGAGAATCCCATAGACAGAGGAGCCTGGCAGACTATAGTCTATGGTGTCGCAATCAGTTGAACATGACTTAGCAGCTAAACCACAACCACCACCACCACAGCCTCTGGGACTGAGTTTTGAGCTTCCCTTTTGGCTCAGCTGGTAAAGAATCTGCCTGCAATGAGAGAGACCTGGGTTCAATCCTTGAGTTGGGAAGATCCTCTGGAGAAGGGAAAGGCTATCCACTTCAATATTCTGGCCTGGAGAATTCCATGGACTGTACAGTCCATGAGATCGCAGAATCAGACACGACTGAGGGACTTTCACTTCACTTTCACTTCAGAATGTATTAGTTTGGGCAAAAGTAATTGCAGTTTCAGACCATTAATTTTAAATTATAACTAGGATCAAACACATCTTTATTGATCAAAACAGGAACAGTTACAATCAACACATTTTTGCCAATGAGAATTAAGCTTGTTTATTCTTGTAGCATAAAAATTTGTGTTTGTGGATTCATTGAACTCTTGAAAAGCATTTTCTGTCTCCTGTTGGTTGTGGAAGGATTTCTCTGCAAAAAGTTGTCAAAATGCTTGAAGAAGTGGTAGTCAGTTGCTGAGATGGCAGATGAATATGGCAACTCAGATGACTGAGCTACTGGACTGAATGAGTATGGCAGATGATGCAAAACTTCATAGCACAGTTCACTCAACTTTTGAAGCATTGGTTGTGTGATGTATAGTCAGGTGTTGTCATGGAGAAGAATTGGGCCCATTCTGTTGAACAATGCTGACTGCAGGCATTGCAGTTTTTGGTACATTGCATTGCTTTGCTGAGCATACTTCTCAGATGTGATAGTTTCGCGAGGATTCAGAAAGCTGTAGTGGGTCACACTGGCAACAGACCACCAAACAGTGATCATGACCTTTTTGGGGAGAAAGTTTGACTTTGCAATGTGCTTTGGAACTTCTTCTTGATCCAACCACTGAGTTGGTCATCGCCAACCATTGTATGAAATCCACTTTTAGTCGCACGTCACAATCTGATCAAGTAATGGTTCATTGTTGTATAGAATACGAGAAGATGACACTTCAAAACAATGATTTTTTCTTTTTTAATTTGTAGTCAGCTCATGAGACATCCACTTACCGAGCCTTTTCACCTTTTCAATTTGCTTCAAATGCCAAACAACCATAGAATGGTTGGTGTTGAATTCCTCAGCAACTTCTCACATAGTTGTAAGAGGATCAGATTTGATGACTGCTCTCAATTGGTCATTGTCACCTTCTGATGGCCAGCCACTGTGCTCCTCGTGTTCAAAGTTGTCTCTTTCTCAAAACTTCTTGAACTCTATGTTTGTTTGGGGTCAAAAGCATTGTTGCAAAACCAATACAATATTGTAAAATAAAAAATAATAATAATAAATAAATGATAAACGGTTTGAAAAAAAAAACATTGTTGGTATTGCAAGTTGTTTCTACTGCTTAATGACACATTTTGAACACAAGAAAATTACTCAAATTTGCTTTTTGTTTAGCATCATTTTCAGAGTTTAAAATAACTATTAATATACAATAAACAGTGAGTAATGTCATTATCAAAAAAAAAACTAAAAGTGAGATATGTACATTAAATGATATATAACACAAGCACATTTACTGAGAATGTATTCCATATCAAACAACAAATTTCAACAATGGATAAACTGCAATTACACTTGCATCAACCCAATATTCAGAGGCCTTTCTTGTGAACAAAGCATATACACATTATGGATAATCACTCCACTCTTTGTCAGATAATGTTCCATAATGATAGTGTCAACATTCAGAAAACTAAGATCATGGCATCTGGTCCCATCACTTCATGGCAAATAGATGGGGAAACAGCAGAAACAGTGGCTGACTTTATTTTTATGGGCTTCAAAATCACTGCAGATGGTGATTGCAGCCATGAAATTAAAAGACACTTACTCCTTGGAAGGAAAATTATGATCAACCTAGACTGCATATTAAAAAGCAGAGACATTGCTGTGCCAACAAAGGTCCATGTAGTAAAGGCTATGGTTTTTCCCATAGTCATGCATGGATGTGAAAGTTGGACTATAAAGAAAGCTGAGCACTGAAGAATTGATGCTTTTGAACTGTGGTGTTGGAGAAGAATTTTGAGAGTCTCCTTGGACTGCAGGGAGATCCAACTGGTCCATCTTAAAGGAAATCAGTTCTGGAAGTTCATTGGAAGGACTGATGTTGAAGCTGAAACTCCAATACTTTGGCCACCTGATGCAGAGAGCTGACTCATGTGAAAGGACCCTGATGCTGGGAAAGATTGAGGGCAGGAGGAGAGGGGGACGACAGAGGATGAGATGGTTGAATGGCATCACTGACACAATGGACATGGGTTGGGTGGACTCCAGGAGTTTGTGATGGACAGGGAGGCCTGGCATGCTGCGGTTCATGGGGTCACAAAGAGCCGGACATGACTGAGTGACTGAACTGAACTGAACTGAACTGATGATAGTATAATGAAACCAATTATGTAGTACTCTGATGAAAATCTAGTATCAAGTTATGCCAAGGTGATGAATAAAAATTTTAGGCTAGATAACTCATGAATCAGTGAAAAAGCAAGAGAGTTCCAGAAGAACATCTATTTCTGCTTTATTGATTATGCCAAAGACTTTGACTGTGTGGATCACAATAAACTATGGAAAATTCTGAAAGAGATGGGAATACCAGACCACCTGACCTGCCTCTTGAGAAATCTATATGCAGGTCAGGAGGCAACAGTTCGAACTGGACATGGAACAATACGCTGGTTCCAAATAGGAAAAGGAGTACATCAAGGCTGTTTATTGTCACCCTGCTTATTTAACTGATATGCAGAGTACATCATGAGAAATGCTAGACTGAAAGAAACACAAGCTGGAATCAAGATTGCTGGGAGAAATATCAATAACCTCAGATATGCAGATGACACTACTCTTATGGCAGAAAGTGAAGAGGAGCGAAAAAGCCTCTTGTTGAAAGTGAAAGAGGAGAGTGAAAAAGTTGGCTTAAAGCTCAACATTCAGAAAACGAAGATCATGGCATCTGGTCCCATCACTTCATGGGAAATAGATGGAGAAACAGTGGAAATAGATGCTGACTTTATTTTGGGGGGCTCCAAAATCACTGCAGATGGTGATCGCAGCCATTAAATTAAAAGGCGCTTACTCCTTGGAAGGAAAGTTATGGCCAACCTAGACAGCATATTCAAAAGCAGTGACATTGCTTTGCCAACAAAGATCCATCTAGTCAAGGCTATGGTTTTTCCAGTGGTCATGTATGGATGTGAGAGTTGGACTGTGAAGAAAGCTGAGTGCCAAAGAACTGATGCTTTTGAACTGTGGTGTTGAAGACTCTTGAGAGTCCCTTGGACTGCAAGGAGATCCAACGAGTCCATTCTAAAGGAGCTCAGTCCCTGGTGTTCTTCAGAAAGAAATGCTAAAGCTGAAACTCCAGTACTTTGGCCACCTCATGGGAAGAGTTGTCTCATTAGAAAAGACTCTGATGCTAGGAGGGATTGGGGGCAGGAGGAGAAGGGGATGACAGAGGATGAGATGGCTGGATGGCATCACGAACTCGATGGACATGAGTTTGAGTGAACTCCGGGAGTTAGTGATGGACAGGGAGGGGTGGTGTGCTGCGATTCATAGTGTCGCAAAGAGTTGGACACGACTGAGCGACTGAACTGGACTGAACTAAAATAAGAATGAAAGATACTTCCTTATAATATTTCTTGTGATAGGAAATACTTAGAGAGTCCCTTGGACTGCAAGGAGATCCAACGAGTCCATTCTAAGGAGCTCAGTCCCTGGTGTTCTTCAGAAAGAAATGCTAAAGCTGAAACTCCAGTACTTTGGCCACCTCATGGGAAGAGTTGTCTCATTAGAAAAGACTCTGATGCTAGGAGGGATTGGGGGCAGGAGGAGAAGGGGATGACAGAGGATGAGATGGCTGGATGGCATCACGAACTCGATGGACATGAGTTTGAGTGAACTCCGGGAGTTAGTGATGGACAGGGAGGGGTGGTGTGCTGCGATTCATAGTGTCGCAAAGAGTTGGACACGACTGAGCGACTGAACTGGACTGAACTAAAATAAGAATGAAAGATACTTCCTTATAATATTTCTTGTGATAGGAAATACTTTGAAATAAGCTAAATACATTATACTAAATTGCTTAATTAAATAACCTTTGCAACTATCATCATTTAAAAGCATGTTTTACAAGAATGTATAGGGGCACAGAAGTATTTAATCATATATGGGTGTGGAAATCAGGGTAATATAAAGAATCTGTTTTAGAAAAAAATATATATATGTAGAAAAAATACTATGAGAAAATATTTCTTTTGCTTTCATATATTTTGTTTTGTTCGATTACAGATGGCCCCTCCTCTTTTATTTTCTTGGTCTATAAGATTTCTCTCTTCCTAGCTCATTGAATTTGTTCATATTCAGTCCATCAGTCATGTCTGACTCTTCCCAACCTTGTAGACTGGAGCCCACTGGGCTCCTTTATCCATGGAATTTCCCAGGGCAAGAATACTGGTGTAGGCTGCCATTTCCTACTCAGTACTGATGAGAGAGTTGGACCATAAAGAAGGCTGAATGCCCGAAGAATTGATGCTTTTGAATTGTGATGCTGGAAAAAATCCTTGAGAGTCCCTTAGACAGCAAGATCAAACAAGTCAATCCTAAAGGAACTCAAACTTGAATATTCATTGGAAGGACGGATGCTGAAGCTGAAGCTCCAGTCCTCTGGCCACCTGATGTGAATAGCCAACTCACTGGAAAAGACCCTGATGCTGGGAAGGATTGCGGTAGAAGGAGAAGGGGCAACAGAGGAGGAGATGGTTAGATAGCATCACTAATTCAATGGACATGAATTTGAGCAAACTCTGGGAGACAGTGAAGGACAGGGAAGCCTGGTGTGCTGCAGTCCATGGGGTAACAGAGTTGGACACGACCTACTGACTAAGCAACAACAACAATGCCAGGAGATTTCTCTGACCCAGGGATAAAACCCTCATGTCCTGTGTCTCCTGCATTGGCAGGCAGATTCTTTATCAACGAGCCACCTGGGAAGCCCTCCTAGCTCATTAATCCCCACTAAATTACCTCACTCCATGAACCATTTCCCAAGAGTCTTGGTTAAAATAAGTGAGGTTAATCTTGTGTACATATTGAAGTTTGAGGAAGTGAAGTCTCCTGTGTGTGCTGTGCTAAGTCACTTCAGTCACTTTTCCTTGATCTTCTCCTCATATTTGGTATTACTGAGGAAGAGCAAACTACTGAGTACATGGTCAGCATCAAGGGAGTTTATGTGTCTCTGTGAATTTAATTGACAGTTATAACTCCCTAGAATTGATATCCTATAATTTAATTATAAAGTTAGGGTATTTTAACATATAAACTATCAAATTGTGTCTAAAAAGAAAAAAAAATCAATAGAAACAAAATTGAAAACCTTAAAATAACAACATGGAAAGCTAAAACCACTACTACTAAAATTTCAATGAAATCTTTAAAGAATATTTTATCTTATTACAAATATAGTGTTTGTACAGATGACACTGTCTGAAATTCAGATTTTTAAATATCTATAAAACAAATTTATTCATTCTATTTTATTTTGCTATGATCCTTCAATTTACCTTAGCCATCTGTTCAATAATGAAATGTTCAGTACTGTTCAGTCATTGAGTCATGTACAACTCTTTGTGACCCAATGAACTGCAGCATGCCAGGCTTCCCTCTCCATCACCAACTCCCAGAGCTTGCTAAAATTCATGTCCATCAAGTCAGTGATGCCATCCAATCATGTCATCTGCCATAGTCCCCTCTCCTCCTAATGAAGTGTCCTTCTCTTCCTCTCCTAATGAATTGTTGTATTTGTCTTAAAAGTTAAATTGTTTTGTTTTGATGGACAATTAATATATTACCACTTTTACTCATTTGCATTTATATGAATAGTAATATACCTAATATTTTATTCTCAACTAGTTTAATGAAATATTTGAGTAATGTTATTGCTATCTATTAATATTGGAAAATACCCTGATGCTGGGAGGGATTGGGGGCAGGAGGAAAAGGGGATGACAGAGGATGAGATGGCTTGATGGCATCACCAACTCGATGGATGTTAGTTTGAGTGAACTCTGGGAGTTGGTGATGGACAGGGAGGCCTGGCATGCTGTGATTCATGGGGTCTCAAAGAGTTGGACACGACTGAGTGACTGAACTACACTGAACTGAATACTGATGTATTACATTAATATGATATTGATGTTTAGTCGCTAAGTTGTATCTGACTCATTTGCAGGTGCTTCATCTGTGGCTTGCCAGCCTCCTATGTCTATGGGATTTCCCAGGCAAGAATATTGGAGTGAGTTGCTATTTCCTTCTCCAGGGGATCTTCCTCGCTCAAGGACTGAACTCATTTCTCCTGCATTCCAGGCTATTCTTCACTGCTAAGCCACCAGGGAAGCCCCATGATACTGATTACTTTAAATTTATAATATTAAAAAAATAAATTAGTGTAATTAAATTATTTTGTGACAAAAAGTTTAGATAAAATATTAACAGTATTATTTTAATATAATAATTATTAACTGATAATATATTAATGATAAATTTAATATTTTAGTCAGTTAACTGAGTCTCAGTGCAGTGGGGATTTCTTACATCTGTACCTTTCCTTATATTTTCATTACTTGATTATGTAGAAAAATGTTTCTGTATTCATCTTTATCATCTTTGTAACAATCTTATAAGATAGGTGTAGTGACAATTATCCCCACTTTATAGGTGATAAACTAGACTCAGAAAATTTTAATAGCTCAATAAATCTCAAATATCTTTTTATTGTGATGTTAGAATGACTCGTCAGGCCACTATTATTTCCAACAAGCCACATTTTCTTTGACACTGTCACCTCAATGTCAGTTGAGAAATCACTCAGAACCCTCAGTTAATATGAAAGCATTTTATATTTCACTAAAAAATTCCCCTTGTTAGATGTAACTACAAAATATCAGTAAATAATTTTAAAGTAGATAAATTAACATATGTATGTGTGTATGTGTGTGTGTTTTAAACTGAAGAAAAGGAAAATATAAGAACCTAAAAAACAACAACAACAAAAAGAATAGATATTTATAGTGACACACACAGATGGGCACGGACATTGTGTCTTGTCAGGAATCACATTTTACACTTTACAGTTAAAAACGGTTTTCTCTACTTTCTTCAATTTAAGTCTGAATTTGGTAATAAGGAGTTCATAATCTGAGCCACAGTCAGCTCCGAGTCTTGTTTTTGTTGACTGTATAGAGCTTCTCCATCTTTGGCTGCAAAGAATATAATCAATCTGATTTCGGTGTTGACCACCTGATCATGTCCACATGTAGAGTCTTCTCTTGTGTTATTGGAAGAGGGTGTTTGCTATGACCAGTGCATTTTCTTGGCAAAACTCTATTATTCTTTGCCCTACTTCATTCCACATTCCAAGGCCAAACTTGCCTGTTACTCCAGGTGTTTCTTGACTTCCTACTTTTGCATTCCAGTCCCCTACAATGAAAGGGACATCTTTTTGGGGTGTTAGATCTAAAAGGTCTTGTAGATCTTCATAGAACCATTCAACTTCAGCTTCTTCAGCGTTACTGGTTGGGGCATAGACTTGGATTACTGTGATATTGAATGGTTTGCCTTGGAATAGAACAGAAATCATTCTGTGGTTTTTGAGTTTGCATCCAAGTACTGCATTTCAGACTCTTTTGTTAACCATGATGGCTACTCCATTTCTTCTGAGGGATTCCTGCCCACAGTAGTAGATATAATCTTCATCTGAGTTCAATTCACCCATTCCAGTCCATTTTAGTTCACTGCTTCCTAGAATGTTGACATTCACTCTTGCCATCTCTTGTTTGACCACTTCCAATTTGCCTTGATTCATGGACCTGACATTCTAGGTTTCTATGCAATATTGCTCTTTACAGCATCAGATCTTGCTTCTATCACCAGTCACATCCACAGATGGGTACTGTTTTTGCTTTGGCTCCATTCCTTCATTCTTTCTGGAGATATATCTCCACTGATCTCCAGTAGCATATTGGGCACCTACTGACCTGGGGAGTTCCTCTTTAAGTATCCGATCATTTTGCCTTTTCATACTGTTCATGGGGTTCTCAAAGCAAGAATACTGAAATGGTTTGCCATTCCCTTCTCCAGTGGACCACATTCTGTCAGACCTCTCCACCATGACCCATCCATCTTGGTTTGCCCCGTGGGTATGGCTTAGTTTCATTGAGTCAGACAAGGCTGTGGTCCTAGTGTGATTAGATTGACTAGTTTTCTGTGAATATGTTTTCAGTGTGTCTGCCCTCTGATGCCCTCTTGCAACACCTACCATCTTACTTGGATTTCTCTTACCTTGGGCCTGGGGTATCTCTTCACAGCTGCTCCAGCAAAGCACAACTGTTGCTCCTTACCTTGGACGAAGGTTATCTCCTCACTGCCACCCTTCCTGACCTTCAACGTGAGATAAATCCTCTAGGCCCTCCTGTGCCCATGCAGCCACTGCTCCTTGGATGTGGGGTTGGTCCTCCTGGCCACCACCCCTGGCTTCAGAAGTGGGGTAGCTCCTCCTGGCTTCTGTCCATGACCTTGGATGTGGGGTAGCTTTCTCGGCCATTCCTGTGCTGTCGCAACCTAGCACTCTCAGCCGCTGCCCCTGACCTCAGATGTTGCCCCTGACCTCAGACGTGGGGTAACTCCTCTTGGCCACCACCGTTTGGGCATGGGATCCTCCCGGCTTCTGCCCCTGACCTCGGACATGGGGCAGCTCCTCTTGGCCATGCTTAGTGCGCCAGTCTCAGCCGCCCGTTATGTGATAGATAGTTAATTACACATAAATAGGATAATATGGTTCAATCCAGTTCAGTTCAGTAGCTCAGTCATGTCCGACTCTTTGTGACCCCATGAACTACAGCACACCAGGCTTCCCTGTCCATCACCAACTCCCAGAGCTTACTCAAACTCATGTCCATCAAGTTGGTGATGCCATTCAACCATCTTATCCTCTGTTGTGATAGTTAACATTAAATACATCCTTCTTCCCACAAACTTGTGGTTTTCTAAAGCACCAGATTATATTATTTTATGTTCATTTAATGTTTTCTACATTATTCTTTGAAATGATAGTGAAACAAACACATGTTTGGTAATCATAACTCAAGCTATGGGAATCAACACTAACACTAATGACCAATGTGACTTATTGATTTCTAACAGTAGACAAAGCCTTAACCCAGAGGAATGGACACTGAAATGTCAGAATTTGAAGAACTTTGGCAAGCTTTGGATGAGAAATTATGGAAACTCAGAAAATTTCTAATCAGAAGTCTAGTTTTGGTGACTGTAAATGATTATTCAGGATCTCAACTCATGAAGATGCTTTTATTGGAAAACAGAGGTAAAGATGTCCACAGGATTAGCTTGGTAATAGAATTGAAAGTATAGATAAAATAAAATGGTAAGACTGTTTTTCTTGTTTAGTGCTTTGTGCCCTTGTTTTCAGAATTGTTTTTCTATGGTGTATTTCCAGTTTATAGGGCAATGGTTGAATAAGGGTCATATCTACTAAGTATATTAGTTAGTTCAGTCTCTCAGTTCTGTCCAACACTTTGCAATGCCATGAACCACACACACCAGGCCTCCCTATCCATCACCAAATCCAGGAATTTAATCAAACTCATGTCCATTGAGTCAGTTGCCATCTAATCATCTCATACTCTGTCATCCTCTCCTCCTCCTGCCTTCAGTCTTTCCCAACATCAGGGTCTTTTCAATGAATAACCTCTTTGCATCAGGTGGCCAAAACATTGCAGTTTCAGCTTCAACATCAGTTCTTCCAATGAACATCCAGGACTGATTCCCTTTAGGGTGGACTGGTTGGATCTCCTTGCAGTCAAAGGGACTCTCATGAGTTTTCTCCAACATCACAGTTCAAAAGTATCAATTCTTCAGTGCTCAACTTTCTTTATAGTATAACTCTCATATCCATACATGACCATGGAAAAAACCACAGCCTTGACTAGACATACCTTTGTTGACAAAGTGATGTCTCTGCTTTTTAATATGCTGTCTAGGTTGGTCATAAATTTCCTTCCAAGGAGTAAGCATCTTTTAATTTCATAGCTGCAATCACCATATGCAGTGTTTTTGGAGATCCCAAAATAAAGTCATCCACTCTTTCCACTGCTTCCTCATCTATTTGCCATGAAGTGATGGGAACGGATGCCATGATCTTCGTTTTCTGAATGTTGAGCTTTAAGCCAACTTTTTCACTCTCCTCTTTCACTTTCATCAAGAGGCTTTTTAGTTCCTCTTCACTTTCTCTCATAAGGGTCGTGTCATCTGCATATCTGAGTGTATTGATATTTCTCCCGGCAATCTTGATTCCAGCTTGTGCTTTTTCCAGCCCAGTGTTTCTCATGATGTACTCGGCATATAAGTTAAATAAGGAAAGTGACAATATATAGCCTTGACATACTCCTTTTCCTATTTGGAACCAGTCTGTTGTTCCATGTCCAGTTCTAATCCTTGGTTCCTGACCTGCATACACGTTTCTCAAAAGGCAAGTCAAGTGGTCTGGTATAACCATCTCTTTCAGAATTTTTCACCGTTTATCAGAATCCACACAGTCAAAGGCTTTGGCATAGTCAAAAAGCAAAAATAGATGTTTTTCTGGAACTCCCTTGCTTTTTTGATGATTCAGCAGATGTTGTCAATTTGTTCTCTGGTTCCTCTGCCTTTTCTAAAACCAGCTTGAACATCAGGAAGTTCACGGTTCACGTACTGCTGAAGCCTGGCTTGAAGAATTTTGAGCATTACTTTACAAGCATGTGAGATGAGTGCAATTGTGTAGTAGTTTGAGCATTCTTTGGCATTGCTTTTCTTTGGGATTGGATTGAAAACTAAGTCTTCCAGTCCTGTGGCCAATGCTGCGTTTTCAAGATTTGCTGACATATTGAGTGCAGGACTTTCAAAGCATCATCTTTCAGGATTTGAAATAACTCAACTGGAATTCAATCACCTCCACTAGCTTTGTTTGTAATGATGCTTCCTAAGGCCCACTTGACTTTACATTGCAGGATGTCTGGCTCTAGGTGAGTGATCACCCATCGTGATTACCTGGGTCAGGATGATCCTTTTTTTTTTTTTTTTTCTTTTAACGTTTCCTAATTTTAGATTTTATAAGAAAGCTACAGTAATCAACATAGTATGTTACTGGCACAAAAATAGACACATAGAATAATGGAATAGAATAGAGCCCACAAATAAATCCATGCACTTATGATCAATTAATCTACAACAAAGGAGGCATGAATATACAATGAAGAAAGACAATTTCTTTTTTCTTTTTTTTTATTAATTTTTAATTTTAGTTTGTTTTGCTTTACAATACTGTATTTGTTTTGCTATACATTGACATGAATCAGCCATGAGTGTACATAAACTCCCAATCTTGACCCCCATCTCCCCACTCCCGACTCCACACCATCTCTCTGGATTATCCCTGTGCATCAGTCCCAAGCATCCTGTATCCTTCATCGAACCTAGACCGGCGATTCATTTCACTTACGATATCATACATGTTACACTGCCACTCTCCCAAATCATCCCACCCTCTCCCTCTCCCACAGAGTCCAAAAGGCTGTTCTATACATCTGTGTCTCTTTTGCTGTTTCGCACACAGGTTTATCATTACCATCTTTCTAAATTCCATATATATATATGTAAGTATACTGTATTGGTGTTTTTCTTTCTGGCTTACTTCACTCTGTATAATCGGCTCCAG
>SJXQ01013027.1:1129011-1144500 GCA_006408695.1 Aepyceros melampus
AAAGACTCCACCAGAAAATTACTAGAGCTAATCAATGAATATAGTAAAGTTGCAGGATATAAAATCAACACACAGAAATCCCTTGCATTCCTATACACTAATAATGAGAAAGTAAGAAAAGAAATTAAGGAATCAATTCCATTCAATATTGCAATGAAAAGAATAAAATACTTAGGAATATACCTACCTAAAGAAACTAAAGACCTATATATAGAAAATTATAAAACACTGATGAAAGAAATCAAAGAGGATACTAATAGATGGAGAAATATACCATGTTCGTGGATCGGAAGAATCAATATAGTGAAAATGAGTATACTACCCAAAGCAATGTACAGATTAAATGCAATTCCTATCAAGCTACCAGCAGTATTTTTCACAGAGCTAGAACAAATAATCTCACAATTTGTATGGAAATACAAAAAAACCTCCAATAGCCAAAGCTATCTTGAGAAAGAAGAATGGAACTGGAGGAATCAACCTGCCTGACTTCAGGCTTTACTACAAAGCCACAGTCATCAATGCCGTATGGTACTGGCACAAAGACAGAAATATAGGTCAATGGACCAAAATAGAAAGCCCAAGATAAATCCACACACCTATGGACACCTTATCTTTGACAAAGGAGGCAAGAATATACAGTGGATTGAAGATCTTTTTTGTACAGTTTTTCTGTGTATTCTTGCCACCTCTTCTTAATATCTTCTGCTTCTGTTAGGTCCATACCATTTCTGTCCTTTATCAAGCCCATCGTTGCATGAAATGGTCCCTTGGTAGCTCTAATTAACTTGAAGAGAACTCTTGTGTTTTCTATTCTATTGTTTTCCTCTATTTTTTTGCGTTGATCTCTGAGGAAGGCTTTCTTATCTCTCCTTGCTATTCTTTGGAACACTGCATTCAGATGCTTATATCTATCTTTCCTTTTATCTTTTGCTTTTCACCTCTCTTCTTTTCACAGCTATTTGTAAGGCCTCCCCAGACAGCCATTTTGCTTTTCTGCATTTCTTTTTCTTGAGGATGGTCTTGATCCCCATCTCCTGTACAATGTCATGAACTTCCATCCATAGTTCATCAGGTACTCTATCTATCAGATCAAGTCCCTTAAATCTATTTCTCACTTCCACTGTATAATTATAAGGAATTTGATTCAGGTCATATCTGAATGGCCTAGTTGTTTTCCCACTTTTTCAATTTCAGTCTGAATTTTGCAATAAGGAGTTCATGATCTGAGCCACAGTCAGCTCCCGGTCTTGTTTTTGCTGACTGTATAGAGCTTCTCCATCTTTGGCAGCAAAAATATATAATCAATCTGATTTTGATGTTGACCATCTGGTGATGTCCATGTGTAGAGTCTTCTCTTCTGTTGTTGGAAGAGGGTGTTTGCTATGCCCAGTGTGTTCTCTTGGAAGAACTCTATTAGCCTTTGCCCTGTTTCATTCTGTACTCAAAGGCCATATTTACCTCTTACTCCAGGTATTTCTTTTTTTTTTATTTTTTTTCTTCTCCAAATAGTTTATTAAAAAGTAAATGTACATTTCCTACCATCTTGTAAACTGAATTTTCTCACTCTTTTTTTATTTTATTTTTTTAATTTTTATTTTTACTTTATTTTACTTAACAATCCTGTATTGGTTTTGTCATACATTGACATGAATCCGTTTCGGTTCTACTGAGATGGATGAAACTGAAGCCTATTATACAGAGTGAAGTAAGCCAGAAAGAAAATCACCAATACATTATACTAACACATATATGGAATTTAGAAACATGGTAATGATAACCCTATATGTGAGACAGCAAAAGAGACACAGATGTATAGAATGGAATTTTGGACTCTGAGGGAGAGGTAGAGTGTGGGAGGATTTGGGAAAATGGCACTGAAACATGTATACTATTATGTAAGAAATGAATCGCCAGTCTATGTTCAATACAGGGTACAGGATACTCCAGGTATTTATTGACTTCCTACTTCTGTATTCCAGTCCCCTATAATGAAAAGGATATATTTTGGGGTGTTAGTTCTAAAAGGTCTTGTAGGTCTTCATAAAATCACTCAACTTCAGCTTCTTAAGCATTACTGGTCAGGGCATAGACTTGGATTACCATGATATTGAATGATTTGCCTTGGAAATGAACAGAGATCATTCTGTCGCTTTGAGCTTGAATCAAATACTGCATTTTGAACTCTTTTGCTGAGTATGATGCTACTTCATTTCTTCTAAGGGATTCCTTCCCACAATAGTATATATAATGGTCATCTGAGTTAAATTCAGTCATTCATGCACTCTACTCCAGTCCTCTTGCCTGGAAACTCCCATGGATGGAGAAGCCTGGTAGGCTGCAGTCAATGGGGTCACTAAGAGTCAGACATGACTGAGCGACTTCACTTTCACTTTCATGCATTGGAGAAGGAAATGGCAACCCACTCCAGTGTTCTTGCCTGGAGAATCCCAGGGATGGGGGAGCCTGGTGGGCTGCTGTCTATAGAGTCGCACAGAATTGGACATGACTGAAGTGACTTAGCAGCAGCAGTCCATCTTAGCTTGCTCATTCCTAGAATGTCAGTGTTCACTTTGCCATCTCCTGTTTGACCAGTTCTAATTTGCCTCGATTCATGGACCTAACATTCCAGGTTCCTATGGAATATTGCTCTTTACAACATTGGACCTTGCCTCTATTACCAGTCACATCCACAACTGGGTGTTGTTTTTGCTTTGGCTCATTCTTTCTTCCTGGAGTTATTTCTTTCTGGAGTTATTTCTGCACTGATCTCCAGTAACCTTCTGGGCACCTCCCAAACTGGGGAGTTCACCTTTCAGTGCCCTGTCTATGGCAAGAATACTGAAGTGCTTTGCCATTCCCTTCTCCAGTGGACCTTCTGTCAGACCTCTCCACCATGACCCGTCAGTGGCTCCTGCACCACTAAAGTAGGTGATTAATACACATCTATATAAAATAGGAAACATTCTGTTGTCCACGTTGATTATAAATTAAAATTTGATACTGCTTAGGGTTAAAGATACACAAAAAGTTGTTACTTTTAACTGAAATTATTTCTAAGGAATAGTTATTTGTTAAACTGAAATTCACATTAAAAGGTTGAATCATCTAACTCCAAGATGCAGAGCAATTTATTAAATTTAGGAATCTTTACTTGTGCTTCTTCCAATGTCTGAAACTATTCTCATTTTAATATTTTTCTCACTTTTTACCTTTTCATAAATCGTTTTTTTTTTCTTTTCTAATAGTAATGTTCTAAATTAAAATCTGAAAATCACAATATCCAAAACACCATACTAATAAAAATACTTTGATCTTATACAGTGCATATATTCTCTGATTGCCAAAGCAGATTTCATGGCTATCTGCTTAGTGCTATGCTAATTTATAAAGCAGACTATTCAAATGTAGAAGTGGGAAAATTATATTCATAACTAATCTTAGGATATCTTTTAGGTAAGCTAACAGCACTTTTTTAATTGGGAAAGTGACAGATTCTTAAACATATTTAAATGATTTGCAAAGATTCAGCTTAAAAGATGAGAATATGCAAAATATGAGCACTTTTTCAATGAATAATAAATAGATATATGTTTCCAAATAAACAAGATCAACACCAGTGAGTACAAAATGTAGTTTCTTATGCAGAGAGGATTTCCAGGGAGAAACTAAGATAACAATCCAATTAAGCTGTTACTGTATGTAAATGAGAAATTGCAATTTAAGTTAAGGTACTAAGAAATTCAAAAGCAAAATAATGTATTTCTTGTTTTATTTCAAGCAAGTTAAATGGTAAGTTTTCAAAGGAGTAGGTAAGCTTCAGGTGATCAGGAGATGAAGGGAATTGGTTTGTAAAATATATTTAATGATGGATGGCTTTTGAGTGTTAGCAGAAAGCCATATTACCACTTCACAATTAAAAATTCATTAGAACTTGCAAGGTTAGGATAACATTTAGTAAACAGAAGCAGCATGTGAGAAATTTGAATGAGTAGAAATGCTTAATAGAATACTCGGTTCTCAAACTAGTATACTTCAAAATAACAATTTATAAGTATTCATACTCTAATAGTCTTACCACTAAATAAAAAGTGAAACTATGAATCTTGCTCCAAATGTTAGCATTAAATCATTTATTTTAATTATGTGCCATAGTATTAGTTACAGCTAAATTATCTAAAATAAAAAAGAATATTCAAACTCAAATGCTATGTTTGTATTAAATATTCAAGTTCAAATAGAAGTTTGACTCTTTTAGGTAAAATTTTCAGTGTCCACTGAACATGATGATCTCTCTTCTAACCTCTCAAACCACTTTTCTATAATTTCTCATGTATAGGTAGACAATGTCCCATTCAAAAGCAGGTTAATATTTAAGGGGAAAAAAAAGATTTTTGAAAATCTTAGGAAATGGAATAATAATCTTTTGTAACAAGAACTTATGTACAAGTGAGGAAAAGAGAAACAAAAATACTCCTCTTATAGTTGAGCTTTCCTTTAGTGATGGATAAAAAAAAAAAAAAAATCCAGACCAAATGTGATTCAAAGCATTTTGAGAAATGTATTCACTGGTAAATTCTCAAAAAAAAAAAAAATAATAATAATAATCTTATGAAACAAAACTCAAGATTTAAAATAATAGCACACAAATGATAATGATCCACTAACTGGTAATTATCTGAACTCTGCTTGCTTTTGGTGATGAAGTTTTTTGTTGTTGTTAATAAGATCTAAACAGAGAAGTTAAATATTTGAACAGTTTCTTCCAGACTTCATACAGATTTTGTATTTCATCTGTTAATTCACTCCTTTTATTTGAAGCATTAGGGGCTTGGGAACCAAAACACCACCTGTGGTTCTATTTCATTCTTAACATATTCCTCACTTATGATTTTAAATAATGCATCAAAGGGAAACTCTTAAGGTGAATATCCTCATTGTCATTCCAGAAAACTAATATGGTATTATCTCCTAGAGATGTGGCTCCCATCTATAATAATGCTAAACCTAACTTTATTCCTTTATTTTTTTCAAAGTCTTAAGTGCTTAGCAGGCAGATAGGGTAGGAAACTCAAATCTGATTGCACACTTTCTGTTTTGCTCAAGAAATGCAATTTAATTAACCGTGGGCATTCTTCATTTATGCTTTACTTTACATCCAGCTCTCTTGCTGGATATTTCAAGTGTAATCATAATCTCTTAGATAATTATTAATGGGTACTTTCTTCAAAATAAAATAAGTTTAAGCTGAATACTTATAAAATGCCTAGGATTTAAAAAATGTTCCTTAAAACTAAAAAAGAAAATTATTTTTCTATTCAGAAAACATTAAGATTAATAAATTAAATATATTAATTATCTATAAATATTACATCTCAAAACATAACAACTGCAAATTTCATGTTACATTTATATTTTCCAGTATATTTTAAACTCTCTAAATTAAGATTGTGTGAAAAACTCTTGAAGAAAAGCACAAATCTGAGCAAATTTTTTGTAACATTAGATAGGGTATACCAAATATTTTTCACATTAATGTGTATTTAAACAGAGGCCCAGCTACAGCTTTAAGTCAAGTGCATTCATTACTGTTAATCAGTGAACTTTCAGTTTGCCAGTAAAGGGCTGAAATATTACAATTCTCTTAAAAAATCATTGGTAGAAATTTACTTTTTGAGTTATCTGGCTTTAAGTTCAATGTGGGATGTAGTGAGCTTTTTCTTTGTCTCTTTTCCAAAAAAAATTGTCATAGAAATTTTAATTTACATTTACATCCTTGAAGTCATATATTTATTTATTTTTAGTATGAGTAACAGAAATCTCAGAAGTTAAAATTGTGAATAATTCTGTGAATATAAAAACTTGGTCAAATTTGTGAGTTTTAGAAGCATAACAAGCTTGAAGATTTTAAAATAAAAGTGAAAAATATTAAAAGACAATATAGAGCATATTAAAAATCTTTCCAAGTATTACTTTCAGAATTGCCTATAATTCCTATTACAAAGATCTGGTTTCTTAACAGAACTCTAAATTTTATGGTTTTTAAAACCAAAAATCTCAAGAGGTAAAGGGAGCTTGTAAAAGAAAATAATTTTTAAAAGTTACTTTTCTTTCTATGGCAAGACTCTCTTAAATCATTTTAGGAACTCTTAATAATTTCATTAGAATGTTAAACACATATTAAAAAAAAGATTTCATTGATTTTAAAGATAAGGTCAGTATATATTTTTTACTCCATGTGCAAGAAAGTATGCCTCATTTTTAAATATAAAATTATTTACAATATTAAGGCCTGTTGCTTCTCATCAATAAAATAAATTGTAGTAGTAAAATATATATGCAATCTTTAAAATATTTATTACATAGCACTATAAAGTTTGTGTTACTTTTACTGAATAACATTTTAAATTTTTTTCAGAAAACCTGAAATTTTAAATTTCTTACTTACAAATATGCATTTTTTGATATAGTAAATGTGACCAGAAATACTGGTTTTTCATATGAAAATGAAATTTACTTTAGATCACAGCTGAGATGTGAGCCAATCTTATGCAATTGTGGAAAATGTATCAGCATTAAATAAAATTTCTTATTACCCTCAACTTTAATGAAGCTAAAAATCTAAAATATTAAGAAATAATTCATTGAAAATGGAACACAGAATAACAACTGTTACAGTGCTCATGCTACAGAAATGCTTGAATGGTTGGGGTCACTCCAATTTTAATAGGCAATTTTGTTATTTTATCATTTAAAATGTATATGTTGACAGTGAATATGTTTATGTGTATACTTGAATACATAATATCCAGGAAAATACACAAACATTAGAATTAATAACATTTATACTTACTCTCTAAGATTATTTCTAAATAGCTTCCAATACAAAAAATAATAAAAATTGAACTTTTGCAATTTACAATTTAGATGTTATATCACATTTATCTTAATACATTGAAACTGTAATTGCAAATAATTGAACTTCCAATACACAAGTAAATGAAACTGCTGAACCAAAAGGAAATCAGCATTGACTGCAGTTTGAGTAAACTGAACAGATTTGGTAGTTCTGATTTATTGAGGTAGAAAGAAACTAGTCCTAAACCTATTAACACAAAGATATAATTAAAGTTCTGTGATTTTTAGAAACAAATCCAAGAGAATGAAGCAACAATAAAAATATCCTTTTCTTTTGGTAACGAAAATCAATATGAAAATTGCATGTGTAGCACTCTCAAATTAATGCTAAACAACTAAAAGAAAACTAAACATATAATTATATTTTGATAGACTCTAATAAATATTAAAGAAACACATGCTTGCTATATTGATGCTTATTTAGCTTTCAAACCTGGAATTAATACTTGGAGCAATAGTGCATAATTTCTTGGAAAAACTCTGAAAAACAGGGATACCATCTGCTTACTTCCTTAAATAATTAACACTGTATCTTTATATAACATTTACCCAGCAAATACAAAGAAAATTTATTTTATATCCATACTTAACTAACGTTTCTAACAACAACAACAAAAAGAATATTCAATGGAATGAAAATCATTTACACAAATCTCCACATCACTTTCTGTAAACAGAGCAAAGTTTTGGTGCAACTGTGGTCATAGTCCTCCACTAATAAGTCATTCCACTAAAAAGATTATGAGGCAAACAAAAATACCATCTACCTTTATTCTTTAAATCAAATCTATTTTATATGTGTTTACAAGACAAATCTAGCTCCGATTAATTAATTTTATAGGTGAGAAATATATTTAGACTGTTACTGTATTTCTCATGATATAATTTTAATGAATTAATCACTTTTTTAAACTTCACTGCCTCTGAGACAAATAAGCCACAGAAGCTGTCACTGAGAATAATTCTCACTGAATTTACAAGTGGCCAATACAAGCCTTCTTAGCAATACATATTTTGAATTATCCAAATTGACAAAACCAAAGTGAAGCCAATAAAAGGAATTAAAGAAATTACCCATGTAGTATCCAAGCTAATTAAGACCAATCAGCTATGACTTTTGGCTCAAATTCCACTTGTGCTCACATTTTACTTGAATTAAATAATTATTAACAATGTTTCTGTTCTATTATTCCCATTGATGCCTATCTACCTCTTTTTTTTCTATGTCATCTTCTTCCTTCTGCTGATGGTTTTGCTGCTTTTCATATTAATGCTGCTGCTAGTGGAGGTATTGTAATTATTGCTACTGCAGTGTCAGAGCAAACAATTCATGTTTACATCACTCCTTGTGTTGAGTATTAATTGCTAACTGGCTTTGATTATTTTTTATATTAAACAAGATGATGTCCATTATCTTATCAGCTCTAATCACTATATTGGAGACATCTATTTATCTAGAGTCCTACCTCTCCACTTAAATCTAGCTCTCTAGGGTCCTCATATTAGATGTGGATAGTGTTAGTATTTTAATTAAAGAAGAATCACTTTTATGTATGATAGTTTTTAGGGTCAAATTTATGTGATGAGGGGAGGGGAGACAGAAGTAACCAAAATCTGATCCCTTTATCTGTTAAGAAACATATTATCCATAAATAAGTCATTGATTCAAGACTAAGGCCAAAAAATAAATTTTATAAAAGGAAAAAATATTAAAGAGAAAAAAAAAGTACTCTATACTGAGAATATCTATATTGAAAGTAACCACACAACATTCCTAAGATGGGAAACAAATTTGGAAATGATGTTTTACAGGCTTTTATTATTTGAGGTTAACAAAGAGTTTATGAAAAAAGTCAGTAAAAGACAAATCAAATATTTAGGTGGCATTATTATCATTCAAATTGGGGAAAAAACTTAATATTGATTCCATGAAAAATAGTTACAGTTTTAAATTTTATCAAATTCAACTATAAGAATGACAATGGCAACATCAGTGCTGCTTTTATGGCACTAATGTGAGAATATTTGGCTACAATCTAGTTTTCCATAGTAGTCAGAGTGATTTCTAAAAAAAATAAATTAGGTTGCTTCATCCTCTGTTTAAAAATTACATCATATTGCAATGGTACTATTGCTTCACAAACTGCCCCCTGTATCTATGCAGGGCAAGAGAAAACTGAAGAAAGAGGCAGATCACTCCAGATTTATGAAACAGGGGAACTTATAAGATTTATCTTGGGTGGCCAAAACACAAGTATATTGCTACCCACCTGCCAGAATCTTAAAAGTTTGTGTGGAGACCTTAACAGGATTTAGTCACATATACCATCCAGATGGTCTCAATAACACATAGCTATCTCAACACTGTGTCTTTAAAAATGGCTCCCACTGAAGGACTGGTGGGCAGAGTGTATATTCCAAGGATGGGTGAAAGAGTAAGAGCCTTAGATTCCCTGGGTCCAGTTTGTGAGTCACCCAGCTGTCACTTCTACTCAAAGACCTCCAACATGCTAAGAGAATTCAGATTCTGACAACCTCAAACAAAATGTTACAGTTCTCACAAACTTTCAAATTTATCTAATCTTACCGCCCCCCATCCCCCACCAGTCTCCCTACACTTTATCCTAGGTTACTGTTATTTCGTGAACACACATTTTCCTAAGTAAAGAAAATTACATATGGTGTGCCTTCTTTCTTTGAGGCCTCTTCTTTCTCCAGAAGGCTTGATCTTTTCATTTCTTATCACTCTCAATTTATACATCACATTTCTCAGAGATTCTCACTGTTTGAACTACATAAAAAGAGGATCTCCTGTTTTCTGTTCTATTCTACTGTCATTTTCATTTAGATAACTCAACGCAATTAAGGGTTTTTGTTTGCTTAATTTTTATTATCTATGCTTCTTCCCTACTTTGCTTCATGAGTGCAGTACTACACATGTTTATTTGCTATAGTATAGATAGTAACACAGTATATTCAGTCCCTAGCTACTCAATACAGAGAAGGCAATGGCACCCCACTTCAGTACACTTGCTTAGAAAATCCCATGGACGGAGGAGCCTGGTAGGCTGCAGTCCATGAGGTTGCTAAGAGTCAGACACGACTGAGTGACTTCACTTTCACTTTTCACGTTCATGCATTGGAGAAGGAAATGGCAGCCCACTCCAGTGTTCTTGCCTGGAGAATCCCAGGAATGGGTGAGCCTGGTGTGCTGCCGTCTATGGGGTCGCAAAGAGTCAAACACAACTGAAGCAACTTAGCAGCAGCAGCAGCTACTCAACAAACCTTTCTAGAGTGAATCAGTGCCTTCATTTAGTGATAATCTGCGAAGCACCAACCCTGACGCACTTGGCTAGTGATTAATCTTGAGATCAGACAATCTAATGGACTGTATGCACATTTTTTCCAGTTTATATCTAGCCCTAAGAATATTCTTTGCCTTCAGAGATCCTATTTAAATAATTATCTGGAGTTTCTACTAATCATGACAGTTTGCAATCAACTGAATGTGGTAGGAGGAGACAGGGATGACAGAGGACGAGAAGGTTGGATGGCATCACCGACTCAATGGACATGGGTTTGGGTAGACTCCGGTATTTGGTGATGGACAAGGAGGCCTGGTGTGCTGAGGCTCTTCGGGTTGCAAAGAGTCAGACACTACTGAGCGACTGAACTGAACTGAACTGAATGTGGTATAAGGTTGCTTCCAGGTGTATTAGTGGTAAAGAATCTGCCTGCCAATGAAGGAGATGCAGAAGATGCAGGTTGCATCTCTGGGTTGGGAGGTCCCCTGGAGAAGGAAATGGCAACCCACTCCAATATTCTTGCTTGGAAATCTGATGGACAGAGGAGAGTGGAGGGCTACAACCCATGGGGTAGTAAAAAGTTTGACACACCTGAGCAACTGAGCATGCACAAATGTGGTATATAGTAAACTATAATACTGAAGACTATTACAAAATATAACTAATAGCATAATATCCAAGATCAATTATGAAGGTAGGAAAGTATGTACAAGTACATTGAAAGAATTAAAACACTTGAAGTTAAAATACAGATCCATAAAGCAGCTTATGAACATGCTATTAATAAATTCATATTACTAGCAAGGAGCCTCTGCTGCTAGGAAAACATCATAGGTAGCATCATGCATAGTAGAAAGCATGCTGATAATGAACAAGCTGCAACTGGTTATCTCACCTAGCAACCTGGGTATTTCACGTTGAGATTTTTCTGCTCTTTGTCTATTGGTTTTGTTTTGTTTTGACTCAGGAGATCAAGGATGTTTTATGTACATTGGGGGACAAGAAGACATATTCAATTAAGTGTTTTATTTGTCAAGAGATTAGAGACATGCCTAATAAAGACATTTGAGTAGGAAGATATTCAGTTAATATTGCTAGTAGTGAAGCTTAAACAGCTTAGTTAAATAACTCAAGTGCAAAATAACTGTTAGCCTGGCAAGTCACACATCTCTGAACTCAAAGCATATGTCAGCCACATGGAGTGAGGAATCAGAGAAATAATAAATGTGGTTAATAGACTGAGGAAACAATGCCCAAGAAAAAGTTCAGTTATCATAGCAGGAAACCATCTTGGAAAAGACTTTTCAACAATAACTCAGAAGTTAGGATTGGAAACATACTTTTTTTACATTGAACATATGTTGTCACTCAATATTATCACTACTATTACATTACTATTGCAATAATACTGTACTAGAATGGGCTTCCCCTATGGCTCAGTGATAAAGAATCTGCTTGCAATGCAGGAGATGCAGGTTCAGTCCCTGAGTGTGGAGATTCCCTGAAGGAGGAAATGGCAATCCACTCTAGTATTCTTGCCAGGATAATTCCATGGACAGAGGAGTCTGCTGGGCCACAGTCCATAAGGCTACAAATAGTCAGACACTATTGAGCGTGCCCACACTCACACATACACACACTGTATCTATAACACTATAAAGATAATACATTTTAAAAGAGTACATAGTATCCTTGTTTGTGACTAAATGTGGAGCACTTACTATGTGATAATACAGAATAGCCATATTTCTCATATGTTTGCTTGGGTGAAATTCCCCATAGATAAGATGACTATGGAAGGTTTATGAAGAAATGATATTTGTATTAGTTTCCTACTGCTGCTGTGAAACATAACCACAAATCCAGTGGCTTAAGCACAAATTTATGTTATAGTTCTGGAGATCAGAAGTCTAAAAGCAGATCTGCAAGGGTGCATTCTTTTTGGAGGATCTATGAATGAATCTGCTTCCTTGTCCTTTTCCAGCTTCTAGACATTGCCTACCTTCTCTGTTTTGTGGTCCTTCTTCCATCTTAAGAACAAACAGTGTACCATCTTTTCTCCTCTGTGACTTCTGCTTTCATTCTCTCTTATTCTCTCTCTGAATCATAACAATCTTGTGATTACACTGGGTCCACCTGGATTTGCTAGGATAATCTTATCTCAAGGACCTGAAGTTAGTTGAGTGTGGAAAGTCCTCTTCCAGGTAAGGTAACAGTCACAGATACCAGGAATTAGGACATGGACTTTTTTGAGGGATTATTATTTAGTCTAATATTCAAGCTGAATTCTGAAAGAAAATGAGTCAGAGACACAAAAGCTGGAAAAGGCTTTGTCTTAGTTTGGATTCCCTGGAAAGCACAGCCTCAGTCAAATACTAGAGGGCAGGTGGTTTATTTGGGAAGTGATACCAAGAAGTACAAGTGAGAATACAGAATGAAAACAGTGAAGAGAAACCAGCCAATAAAGGACGTGCTAGTGAAAAAAGTTATCAGCATGATTTTAATCCTCCTGGGTACTCTTTTAGCAGCACATATCAGACTGGTACCAATGGGATCTGGAAAGCCTGGGAGTTGTGTCTGACACTTTGGTCTCTCATCAGTTGATCCCTAGTATCCTGCTGAGAACAAGGGGTAAGCAAGCTCACAAAAATATCAAGAAGTCCTTTAGGCAGAACAGTAGAGAAGCCAGAGGGAGAAAGTCATTGGTGCTTGATGTGGAAGCCTATCAGCTCTTCATGGGTGCACTGGGAACTGAAGAGTTTGACCACACACCTTTCAAAACAACAATAGTATCTGGTCCAGATAGAGGCAATAACAAGACATCAAAAGTCTTGGAATATACTGTACTATATCAAACTACACTGTTGAAAAAATTAGAGAACAGAAAAGCATAGTAATGCATTGCATAATTTGGAACACATATATTATTGCAAAAAGTATTTTAAAAATGGAATTAGAGGAGGAATGAGGTTAGTCTATAGAGTAAGTTGAGTTGCAGACCTATAGACTGGCAAAAAGAATTTGTATAAACAGAACAAAGATTTGTGAGGATAGAGAAAATAATATAAACAAAATGCTTAAAATGATTATACATATTATGGCACATTTTGCAATAACTAAGAAGAATATATTGGATGGAAACAGTGTTTTGGTTTTAAAGCAGAAAGATATGCTAAGTGGACTGCCAATAATAATTATTTGGTTCCCTCATTTAATCGCTCAAAAATAGTTATTAAATGTCTAATATGTGTTAGATGGGCTCAGCAGTAAAGAATCCCCATGCACTGCAGGAGCTGCAGGAGAAACGTGTTCTATCCTTGGGCCAGGAATATCCCCTGGAGGAGGGCATAGCAACCTACTCCAGTATTCTTTCCTGGAGAATCCCATGGAGAGAGAAGCCTGGCGGGCTACAGTCCAGGAGGTCACAAAGAGTTGGATATGACTAACCTGACTTAGCATGCATGCATGTGTTACATACTGCTTCTGATACTGGCTTGCTATCATTGAATGGAACAGTGGAAACCTTCAAGCTGTTTGCATACTTGACATTTATGTAAAACTTTAAAATTATCAAAAGAAAGTTTATCACTATATATAACATCTATAATACGAATAATATATTAAAGCATGACTCATGACATAATCTGGAGAAGGAAATGGCAACCCACTCCAGTGTTCTTGCCTGGAGAATCCCAGGGACAGCAGAGCCTGGTGGGCTGCCATCTCTGGGGTTGCACAGGGTCAGACACAACTGAAGCGACTTAGCAGCAGCAGCAGCAGCAGCATGACATAATCAAAGCACACATGTAATTTTCTATCCTACCATCCTTTTCAAATACATTTAGTATGGAGTGTTTTTTCCCTTTAACTAGATAAAAAATTTTCAGGTGCATGACTTATTCTGATAGACTTTTAAATTATAACCTTATAAAACTAGATTACAAAGACAGTACCATTTTTCTATTCAACATTTCCAACATATTTAATTTGTAACACTTCTCCTTACCCACATAAATGACATTTAAGCTCAGAATTTTACCAGTCTACCATCTGAAGGCAGGGGTTGGCATCTTGTGTGCTCTATAAATAAAGACTGGCAGATCAAAATCACTGTCATTAGCATTTCTCTCTTTCTCACCTCCTTTCCTCTTCTCCCTTATTTGCTATGGTTTAGGTCCCTCTTGGCGTCAACATGGGAGGAGGTGGAGAGGCTGGAAACTTTCTGACAAGCATCCCTGCCACAACACACATACAATAGGACAGCCAACCTCTCCTGGAAAGGAGGCTGAGAGATGCGTCTCCATGTCTGTCACACTCTACCTATGTCATTGCTCAGCTCTGTTTCTCTAAATATTGTTGCCTCAGAAAATAGCTCCCACAGAATTCTTGTGTCCTCTTTTCTTAAGAGAAAACATAGAAAGGGGAAAATAACAGTCCTGTCTGCTACAATTATTGTTAAGGGCCACTATACATACATATTATCTTCCTAAGATTCAGTTCAGTTCAGTTCAGTCGCTCAGTTGTGTCTGACTCTTTGCGACCTCATGAATTGCAGCACACCAGGCTTCCCTGTCCATCACCAACTCCCGGAGTTCACTCAGACTCATGTCCATTGAGTCAGTGATGCCGTTCAGCCATCTCATCCTCTGTCGTCTCTTTCTCCTCCTGCCCCCAATCCCTCCCAGCATTACAGTCTTTTCCAATGAGTCAACTCTTCACATGAGGTGGCCAAAGTACTGGAGTTTCAGCTTTAGCACCATTCCTTTCAAAGAAATCCCAGGGCTGATCTCCTTCAGAATGGACTGGTTGGATCTCCTTGCAGTCCAAGGGACCTGATGTACTCCTTTTCCTATTTAGAACCAGTCTGTTGTGCCATGTCCAGTTCTAACTGTTGCTTCCTGACCTGCATACAAATTTCTCAAGGGGCAGGTCAGGTGGTCTGGTATTCCCATCTCTTTCAGAATTTTCCACAGTTTACTGTGATCCACACAATCAAAGGCTTTGGCATAGCCAAGAAAGCAGAAATAGATGTTTTTCTGGAACTCTCATGCTTTTTTGATGATCCAGTGGATGTTGGCAATTTGATCTCTCATTCCTCTGCCTTTTCTAAAACCAGCTTGAACATCTGGAAGTTCATGATTCACATATTGCTGATGCCTGGCTTGGAGAATTTTGAGCATTACTTTACTAGTGTGTGAGATGAGTGCAATTGTGCAGTAGTTTGAGCATTCTTTGGCATTGCTTTTCTTTGGGATTGGAATGAAAA